>JASAND010013637.1:0-48868 GCA_030248195.1 Trissonchulus latispiculum
AGTCAGAGAGATCGAAATTTTCAATCACCAAATTTCGTGATCGGTTGTGGTTTGACTCCAGGGCCAGGTCTACTTCTAGATTGGCAATATTGAGGGAATTACGAGAGACCCGTTGTTCCAGATTTTGAATACGGGCATGGAAGGACAGGGGGAGATCATCCTCCACTTCCATCTGATCATGAGAACGCTTGCTGCCACGGTCCCCCGTAACGCCAGAAGTAGCAGAAGTGGCCATTCTATAAATACAAGAAAAGTTAGCATGTAAAACATGAAATTAACCGTAGATTCTACAGAGCAAGGATTATGCACATGTTAAGAAATGGTTTTATAGATTTTCCTTATGACATCTGGGGTGGAGCCAAATTTATCCTTGATTTCGGTGTTAGAAGTTATACTATGTCTAAGAATATATTTGCAGAAACGATTGGAATATCCTCTTATAGCTAACATATTCTTAAGTTTCTCAAGCCCAATAACAAAATCATCGAGTAGATCACAGATAGTAACAAATCTAGATACTTGACATTTGATCGTATTATGTATAATATTATTGCTAATGTTACTACCATTCATAGGAAACCTATTGATACTAAAAGGAAAATCATCACGTTTATCATATAATTTAGTTACGAATTTATTACCAGAGATACTGATACTTAGGTCTAATACATCGGCGTGTTGGTTGGAGATATTAACTTTATTTAATTCAAGTTCAGAGGGGTACATATGATGCTTGATTGTATCGAAATAATTCTTATCATTAATGAGGGTCATGTCATCAATATATCTGCCTACACATTCGAGTAATATATTATTATCATTATTACGATTGTTACATATATAATTATATTCCATTTGATGTAGAACTAGGTTGGCTATATTGGGAGCGGCATTGCTGCCCATGGGTATTCCTATTGTTTGCTTAAAAATAAGATTCCCACAAGTGAAATATAGATTATCTAGAAGGAACTTAATGTGATTAATAAGTGTAGTGTATGTTATGGTATTGGCTGGGTTACGGTTATACCCCCATCGCATGCCAAGGTATGTTAAATGCATGGGATTTCTCATAGTGTTATATAATAATTTATCTAACGCGTCAATTATAGTATCATGTCTAAGATTAGTATATAATGTAGTAAAGTCATAAGTATTTATAGAGACAGCTGAGTTAGATTTGTTAATTTTATTAATAGAACTTAAGATAGGCTGATTGTTATCTATAATCCAGTATGGGTTACAGTTATAGACACTTTTAATTAGTTTACCATATCTTTTCCTACTTAGTTTTACCAGTGTTAATGCTTTATCAATTAAAACAGATAACGGTTTAGTAACAGCATTTCTACTAGCAATGATGGTACGGAATTTGATTGGAGTCTTATGGAATTTAGGAATAATATAAATATGTGGTAGTTGCCTAAGGCCATTACTATTAATGTTACTATTTCCATAGTATTTAAGAATTGAGTTTATGATATCAGAATGAGTAGAGTTTACCTGTAGGTATGTGTTTGTGTTATTTACATTAAGTATACCTAATTCCTTAAGCACCATATTAATGTAATAGTTTTTACAAATGACAGCTACATTCTGATTGGCCTTATCTACAGGACAGAAGACATACTGATTATGTAGTGATTTAATACCATGTTTGAAGTCATGGATGGAGATGTTAGTAGCATTATTACTAAGATTATAACTAATAAGTTTATGTTTAATTGCATCTAGTATAGTATCCGACCAGTGACTAAGCTTATATAAATCCCATTTATATTTTTTGTTTAGCTTTTCAATATATGTTTGTAGAGCTTTTATTATATTGCTATAAATATCTTCCTTACAGTAATATTTTGTAAATCTATATTTAGGACCATATTTAAGTTTCTTAGATATAGATTTATCTTCTATGATATTGAGATCCCCTGTTATGACATGGTTATGGTGGTTATCTTTATATGCATTATTACTGCAGTTACAGATAAGTTTATTATTAATGAAGTCATTAACATATTTATTAACATCGAGTTCCTCTATAGTTTGTTTATAGTTATATATAACACTTCCTATGGGATTGTCATATTTATAAAATATTTGGGGATTGTAGGCACTACATTTACTTAATTCAAATGGCCATTCATTACAATTATCTTTAAATATTTTATTTATATTTATATTATCAAAAATTTTATTATATTTCATTATCAAGCATTCCTTTTTACTTTTATTAAGTTTATGTACACCATTCTTTAATAAATTTAATTTACCCTCACACAAATCCTGAATTATTTCATATTTAGGGTGATTTATATTATATTCATTACGATTGATAATATATTTAACCTGTTTTTTACTTGCCTTATTAACAAAATCATAAATAAGTTTATTAGTAGCATCATCCGTATATAGCATATCCACATCATTACTATTAACCCGATTTAAATTTTTGTTTACGCGATTAGTCTTATTTGAGTTATTATTCTTATTAACAATATCCCTAACTAAGAAATTTTCATATATGCTTTTATTGACATCCTCTCCTTTAAGCACATCATTTAATCCATAAGGAAATTTAGTTTTAAGTTTACGTATCCAGTATGCTTCATGCATTCTCCTGTTGTAATTACATTCTCTTAAATCATCCAAATCTGCTAATTTAGCTATAATTTGAATACTGAAAGTTCTACAGTTACCAATGTTAAAATGAGCAGACAGACGTTTACAATTAGACTTATGAGGATTTTTTATATTATAAAGATGTTCAGACATCCTACGTTTCAATTTTCTACCTGTTTCACCCACGTATTGCAGTCCACATTCATTGCAGGTAATGAGGTAGACAACATTATATGAATTACAGTCAATTTTATGACTAGCTTCTTTATTTATATTATACAGTTTATTGGAATAGTATCCTGTAAAAGTATTATCTGTATTATATAATTTACAAGTTCTACATCTATCGTTATTGCAAATGCTGATATTGCATGATACTGGGTCTACATTTGAAGAGGGATGGGATGAAGATTGGATGGGATTGTTGAATTGGGGGGGATATGATGAAGACTGAGTGGGAGTATTGAGTTGGTGAGGATTATCTCTCCTGGATGCCCGGTTTTCAGAGCGGTCCGAGGTCGAATTCCTAATATCACCGGTTGGGCTTATATTCTCCTCCCGCGATACCGAGCCCATGGAGGCATTATTCGTATAAGGACTGATCATTGTGAAAGATAAGAAGCAACAGGATCATACGTTCAGGTCCAAATTGTAGTCAATAATCGTTGTGGGCAACAGAAAGAACACAGTTTACGACACTTTTGGACGGCCACCAAAACAGTGGGGGAAATGTAAAAGCGGGGGTGCTTCCGAAAAGTGGGCCCCCAAACCCATAGGTGTACCAGGCTACAGTTAGCCCCCTGTGAGACCCCCCCCCCACGGAGAGGCCAGACCCCCCTCCCCCCTACCCGACCTCAACTACTCCCCCCCAAGCTGAGCTCAAACCCCTCTCCCCCCCTAAAATTGGGTCCAAACTAGGAAAAAATGCAAAATTTTTGAAAAAATGTTATGCAATTTCTGAAAATTTTTGAAAAAAATTCGAACAAATGGCTATAAATCACATATAAAGAGCTAAAGATGGTTTTTATAGCAATTAAAAGGTAATATACGCAATTATAAACCACAATCTGGGCTAATTTAGGCATATTTTAGCACAAATTTGTCAATTTTCAAGACCTATTTTCGCATACGAAAACTATTGACAGAACAGAAGCTTTAGAGTATGTTTAATGTATTGTACATCGAAAAAGGAGCATTTTTAGCTAAAAAACCTTGGGTACAGTTTAGGGGGGTCCCCCTCCCCCAAATTTCGGATTTTGGTGGGGTCCCCCGAGCCAAATTTGGACCTTCTACTCCCCCCAACCCAAACAGGTGGTACACCTATGCCCAAACCCCCATTAAAATGCCTTTCCACATGCCGTCCCCCCACCCCAGACCCACTAAATTTTGCCACATCCAACTGCGGTTAAATGTTTTTGTGCTTCCCTGTTTTTTGTGTTTCGCAAAGTCGGCTCAGAGCGAAAAGTGACCATTTTTGTGGTCGTCGCTCAGGTCGAACGTTAAGAGCTGCGCTGATTTGTTTTTATATTCAGAAATTACATATATTAAACTAACTAACGGTCCTGGTTGCGTTTCTCTATCACTTCCATAGCGACCACAGTGGCCCGAAAAAAACGAAAAAAAAGAAATGAAAAATCGAAATTCCTTTTCTTTTCTTTTCTTTTGATCTTTTGTTTGTTGTTGTTTGTTCTCAACTTTGAAAGCTCAAATTTTCCATACTATGGTTTTCTGGCACGGAGAATCGATTCCCGCAGCCAGTTTTACCGTCACACCCACACATCTTGCTGGACTGGTTCCACTTTGCCGCCGGGAGGGTCAAGTCGGAAACCGCTTCCTGGAGGTCCATACTCCATAGTAAGCTTTATGTGGCCTCTCAAAACTTTGTCTATAGGGACATAGGTCAAGTGTGTTAGGGAGGGGGGGGGTGGGCCCCCCAAATGGAGGGGTCGCCGACCTTCCGCCCTAAAAATTTTTTCTATCCCTACCCCAAATCGGCCTTCTGCCGACCCCCCCCCCCTCTAAAAAGTTTCCACCCCCTACTTAAATTTTTGCAAATTTTTAGCCACCATCACCAATTCGAAAATTTTTCGCCGACCCCCCGAAAATTTTTCTTACACCTCCCCCCACATCGACTTTTTCGACCCCCCTCCCCCTTTTTTGCCAGACACCCCTCCCTACTTTTTTCCAAACACCCACCCCCACTTTTTTCGCCAGCCACACATATATAGGGGTATTCCGGTGTGCCCGGCTCATTCCCCGTATCCGTTTCGCCGTCCGACGTACCTATTTTGCTGGGCTGGTTGTGGTTCTACTTTGCCGTCGGGAGGGTCAAGTCGGAAACCGCTTCCTGGAGATCCATACTAGGCTTTACCTGGCCTCTCAAAACTTTGTCTATAGGGGTTTTCTGGTGCTCCCAGCTCATTGCAGGTATCCGGTTTGCCGTCCGACGTACCTATTTTGCTGGGTTGGTTCCAGTTAGCCGTTCCAGCTCGAACACCCAAAGGTGTAGATAGATTACGTATATATATATATATATATATGTATCTGGCTTTTGGCATCGGTATCAGGGGGGGAGGTGGGAGGCCCCCGGAAATTCGTTCCCCCCATACTTGGGTCGCCCCCCAGAATCGCCCCCCCAGGATTCGGGCCTTCCCCCCAGAACTCTAAAATGCCCGGAAAAATGGGTTTTGAGGGTAAATTTTGAAAAATTTTTCCGGCTTCGCCGGATTTTTACCCCTTTTTAAGCATTTTTTAGCTTATTTTAAGCTTAAATTTAAGTTAAAAATAGTTAATTTTTAGCTTAGCAGCAAAAAATAGCTATTTTTAGGTATTTTTTGAAAAATTTCCCCCCAGAAATCCGAGCCCCCACCCCAGACCATGGAGTTTCCGAGACCATTTTAAAATTGCATGGAGTTTCCGTGCAATTTTAAAATTGCATGTACGAAACCGTGCAATATTGAAATAGTTAAAATTTGACCAAAATGGTTCCAAAATTTTCGGGGGACCTGTTAATTTTTAAAAACGAGACAAAACCTTCAATTTTTAAAAATGTTGGTTAATTAATTTTATTAAAAATTTGATCAGAAAAGAAATTAAGAATCCTGGCAAAGTAATGAAATTTTAGTGTATATAAAAGCTTCATACAGAACGAATTATATACCGAAAGATTCTAATTATATGTATACTTGTAAATCTTTAACTATGATTAAAATATTTCTTGTTTTGGTAAGACGCAATTACCACTAACAATGAACAAATTGACAATGTATATATATATAATGAAAAGCTAAAAAACTGGAAGACACTACAAGTGAATTCAATAAATCCACAAATGGTGCAAATTTTCTTTTTGAGATCTATCATTTATACAATTAAATTAAAACCAGAGGCATGCAATTTTGTATTTCAATATTGCACGGTTTCGCCCGTGCAATTTTAGTTATATATATATATACAATATATATATATATATATATATATATATATATATATATATATATATATATATATATATATATATATATATTTAGATATGCCTTTACTTTCTCAACCGGAATTTAAAGGATAGGCATAGGCCCAACACACATATTATCCCCTTTTGTGCGGAGCATTGCTGTTACTTGTCATGAGGGTGCGCGGAGCGCCCCTCATAATATGAGCTATAAAGGCACTTTGCGGATTAGGGAAACTGTTAATTAGCCATAACTAATTAACGGTAGGGAGTTGAGAGCTAAAGTTTACATTTTTGAAATCTCCAGGCCAAGAGCTTTCGAATGATACCAAACTGGCCCGGAAAAAATGAACTTTGAAAAAATCGACTTTTTGATACAAGTTTAAAAGTGGGGGTTTTTTTCGCTGTATCGACCACTTTTTTAGGGCGATTTTTGCGCACACCGATTTTTCAAACGGCCCATAGGAAAAATTTTTCTATACTAATTTTTGATTATCTAGGCGATGGTCCAGATCAAGTTTATGTTTGATTTCCGAATTTCGCTCTGGGTCGATTTTTACAGATGGTCAAAAATGGAAAAATCGACGTTTGGACTTAGAAATTTTTCGAGGTCCCAACACAGAAAATTGTCAAAAAGTCGTCTAAAATAGCGTTTTTCGGCCTTGGAATGGTACCCATATATAGTAAATCGGGGTCGCTGAACACGATGAGCATACTGCCGACGCCGTATCTCGCCTGGTTCATCTGGTTCAGCTGGTTCAACAGTGAACCAGCCCCAAGTTCAAGCTGTCAACAAAGAAAATGGTCTGTAAACCATATAAAACAGCGTTTTTCGGCCTTGGGATGGTACCCATATATAGTAAATCGGGGTCGCTGAGCACGATGAGCATACTGTCGACGCCGTATCTCGCCTGGTTCATCTGGTTCAACTGGTTCAACGTTGAACCAGTTCCTGGTTCAAGCTACAGGAGATAGCTGGAAGGTTGATCTTTTGCACACAAAGGTTATTGGGCATGGGGAATTCACTGGTGGTGTTATTTTGGGGATCCGACCCATGGCTGGCCAGATCTGGTTCATCTGGTTCAAAGTTGAACCAGTTCCTGGTTCAAGCTACTGGAGATAGCTGGAAGGCTGGTATTTGGCATACAAAGGTTATTGGGCATGGGGAATTCACTGGTGGTGTTATTTTGGGGATCCGACCCATGGCTGGCCAGATCTGGTTCAACTGGTTCAAAGTTGAACCAGTTCCTGGTTCAAGCTGCTGGAGATAGCTGGAAGGCTGATATTTGGCATACAAAGGTTATTGGGCATGGGGAATCCGCTGGTGTTGTTATTTTGGGGATCCGACCCATGGCTTGCCAGATCTGGTTCAACTGGTTCAAGGTTGAACCAGTTCCTGGTTCAAGCTACTGGAGATAGCTGGAAGGCTGATATTTGGCATACAAAGGTTATTGGGCATGGGGAATCTGCTGGGAGTGTTATTTTGTGGATCCGGCCCATGGCTAGCCAGATCAGGTTCAACTGGTTCAAAGCTGAACCAGTTCCTGGTTCAAGCGACTGGAGATAGCTGGAAGGTTGATATTTGGCATACAAAGGTTATTGGGCATGGGGAATCCACTGGTGGTGGTATTTTGGGGATCCGACCCATGGCTGGCTAGATCTGGTTCCACTGGTTCAAGGTTGAACCAGTTCCTGGTTCAAGCTACTGGAGATAGCTGGAAGGCTGATATTTGGCATACAAAGGTTATTAGACAAGAGGAATTCACTGGTTGTGTTATTTCGGCGATCCGACCTGTGGCTGGCCAGATCTGGTTCATCTGGTTCGAAGTTGAACCAGTTCCTGGTTCAACCTACTGGAGATAGCTGGAACGCTACGATTTTGCCTACAAATGTTATTGGGCATGCTAATTGGTCATACCACCTAAAACAGCGTTTTTCGGAGCCTTAATAAGGCGGCGCTCCCAAAAATTGGAAGAAGGACAAGTAGGAAAAATGCTCCTTGCAGTCGCATGTAAAATGCAATATGAGCTATGAGGGTCAACATTTAAATGTGTCAAGGACAAGATTTAAAACGTCTAATATGAGCCAGCATCTAAATCGGTAAAGGACAAGATGTAACTGGCTAATACGAGCCGCTACGTTTCTCTTGGGCTCATATTGACGCGAGGATACTAAGTTGAGTTAACTCTTTTGCACTTTTCAAATTCGCATATACGTATGCATAATTGTCCTGACATACGTGTGCTCTTGATACAATAAGTAAAGTCAATCGTACGACACCGTGGATAAGCACAGTTGTGTATTTTGTTGTATAAATGCTATGTACAGTGAGCCGATAGCGAAGACTATACCGGTTTGCAGGAGCTTTATACATTTGTTTCTAGTATTTCAGTGTTTCAAAACTGGTATATGCCAAATATATACCACCTAATTCAACTTTAAAGGGGAGAACTTTAGCTGTATAAAGTGTTCAGATACTTACCTTAAATTCGGTGTTTGAGCTGGCAAAATTAGATTCAGGCAGGACATCTGTAACCAAACATTACATGAAGCTATTGATATTACGCAAAACGGTGAGGATTTGTTCAAAGACTTAAGAATAAAAGTAAAAAGTCTGTAGGCAAAATGGTATGATGTCGTGATGTTAAGCCGTTGAAACCACGGCAGCGATCGTCAATATGAGCCCAAGAGAAACGTAGCGGCTCATATTAGCCAGTTACATCTTGTCCTTTACCGATTTAGATGCTGGCTCATATTAGTTAATCTTGTCCTTGACACATTTAAATGTTGACCCTCATAGCTCATATTGCATTTTACATGCGACTGCAAGGGGCATTTTTCCTACTTGTATATATATATTGTAATAGCAAAAATTCATAAAAAATCCGACGATGTAGAAAAATTTTTAAACATAACGATGTCGGAAAAATTTTAAACGTTCAGGCTAGCAAGCTAGTGAGACTTACTGTGGTGGCCTCTTATTTATTTCTCGCTTCGCTAGTGCCTTTTTAACTTGTCATGAAATGCTGGGATCTGCTGTATATGTCTATTTCCAGATATATTGTCCAGACTATGGAGTGTCATGCCGCAAGGCTTTCCAAAGGAAATATACCCGAGAAAGCTTTGTTGCAGTGCTTTCGATGCGAATATTCGTGTTTGACTCCAATGGCCTTGAAGATGCATTTGCTGAATGCACATTCCTGTGGTATCAATGGCCAGCCTGTTATATCAAGATTTCAGGTAAAGGACCGCAGTATATATTATGCAAGTTGTATATATACAATAAACTGATCGATCGAATCATGGGGTAGCTCGGAGAGCACCCCATAATATGGGCTAAAACTGTCAAATGCAGCCTTTGAAAACGTTAATTAAGCAAAACTAATTAGCGGCAAGGAGTTGAGAGCTAAAATTTGCATTTGTGAACTCTCCAGGCCAAGGGCTTTCGAATGATACCAAACTTGCTCGGAAAAATGAACTTTGAAAAAATCGACTCTTCTGACCACTTTGTACGTAATGTGTGGTTTTTTTTCTGTTGTGTTCGTCCTTTACGCTTTTGTACAATTTTGTGTCCAACGGATTTTTCACATGGCTTATGGTGGTAACCTTTACCTATTATTATCTTGTTAGCATAACCATGAACCTGTTCACTATTTATTATTTTTGCCCAATTTGGCTCCTAGCGATTTTTACAGACTGTCAAACATGGGGTTGCGAAGCGTTTGGACTTAGAAATTTTTCGAGGCCCCAACATAGAAAATTGTCAAAAAGTCGTCTAAAATAGCGTTTTTCGGCCATTTGGTGGTGCGCATATTTAGGAAATCGGGGTCGCTGACAACGATGAGCATATCGCCGAAACCGACGGTTGTGACCCTCGGGCTGCATGGCGCCCCAGGTTCCTCGCCCAGGGTCAAAGTTGGGAAAAGTCCCCAAAAACAGCTATTTTCGGCCATTTGGTGGTGTCCATATATAGTAAATCGGGGTCGCTGAAAACGATGAGCATACTGCCGATACCGTCCGAAGTGACAACTGGTCAGCATGGGTCCCGTGGTTCCTCGCACGGGGTCAAAGTTGGGAAAACTCACTATATACAGCGGTTTTCGGCGTTTTGGTTGGGGGCATACGTATAGTAAATCGACTACACTCGTTTCAATGGGCATATTGCCGAAACCTATTATATTAAACAAACTATTATAAATACGTTTTGTATACTTATTACGATGTTACTATATGGTTGCGCTGCAGTACAGTGCTTCTGAATTACAGCACGGCCTATAACTAGCTACTTAGCTAAGTTGGAATCATCTGATATTTTGCATATAACTGCAGAAGACCATTAGAAATGAGTGCTGCTGAAGTACAGCATGGCTTACAGATAACTTTCTGCAACTTTCTTACTAAAATATTCTTTATGTCTAGTGGATGAGGGTTTTTCTGCCAAAATCAAGAAAAATGGAGAAATTGGTACTTTTCAAGCTTCTTTGTTCTATGGCTCGGTTGACTATTAATTATTGTGGGAATTTTTAAAGTTTGTTTCATCAAGCTTTAACATTTTTGCTTAAGTTATACTGAGAACCTTAAAAATGAAGTAGGACAAGAATAACAAGTAGGCCCCAAAAGGGGCAGTATTCCTTTACAGACCTTTTCTTTATTCAAATGCAAACTTGTTTTTGTAGGAAGCTAGCAGGAATAAAAATGCTCCGATGGAGCATGAAAAATGCAATATATATGCATATACAATATACGTAGGTGACATTAGGTTTTAAATGGAAAGAGGACTAGGTTTTGAAACGTTAATATGGGGACAGCAGGTTGTAAATGCCAGGAGGACAAAGTTAAAAGTGCACTAATATGGTCCAGCTTCGTTGAACAACCCATATTTGCGAGCACGCATGCTCCACTCCGGATTTGACTTTTATTGGCATAAGTTCTAAACTCGTCAGCTTTCCAGGCGAGCTTGCTGATTTGAAATATTAAGGTTTACTTCAAGCGTTTTATTCTGCGCTGCCAGTGCAGAATTTTTGACACCAATTTTTATACTGTATGGTGTATATATTAACAGTTGCATTAAATATATTAATTAAATTAATTGAATTATGTTGCATATTATATATGTAATTATTAAGTATTACGAGCACCACTACATATATATAGTTGCTTACGCAGAGTTATGCTCACAAATTGGTAAACTGTTACTGAGGAACTGCCGCCAGCATCAGCCCGGGCAGTTTCAGCGAATATATATGGGTTGTTCAGCGAAGCTGGTCCATATTATTACGCTTTTAACCTAGTCCTTCTGGCATTTACAACCTGCTCCTCCCATATTAACGTTTTAAATCCTAGTCCTCTATCCACTTCAAACCTATTGTATTCTTGGTGTTTGCTTAGAATATCTCACAAAGCTTGAATTCCCTCCCTCTCGTAAATTTTTATCAGACCAACAAACAGATGTTGAACCATTCCTTTTTAATAGAATTATTATAAGATAGCTAAGTCAATTTTTGCAGATCAATGCCTCCTGTATATACTAAAATTTATACAGGCGACAGGTCTATTCTTGAAAAGGATACATGAAGTGCTGATGACCATGATAAAGCTTTACAGTTGATGATTTACTTAATGTCTGTAGCTATTTCGGTCCCGCCGGTTGATTGTTTCTTATGAAAAATAGTTATAGTCAGACCCGGGAAAAAACACCCCCAAATAAGGGCAAAAAAACGGGGCCGCCCTGGAAGCCTGGTAGACCCACTAATGTGTGATAATATAGCGCCACCCTAGATGACCTCAAACTATAAGTATGAGACCCCTGGACCAAATAGGAAGTTTTCAGTGTATATAATTTCAAAGTTGACCTCCCAAAACCACCGCCAAAAACTAAGGGTCATATCGGAATTTCTAAACTTCTCTTGCTAGCGTGGAGAGACTCCGGGCTCCAATACTGTGCATGTAGGTTTGTATTGGCCCCAAGTATTAACACACAAGGCACCATATCCCCTACTGCATTGGGGCTCCACCAGCTGACCATTTTTTACCCAACAACAACAACAACAACATTTGTTTATTTTGGTCAGGCACGCACGTATACATAAACATGTAACGATACCAACAAGAACAAGACCAAAATGGGAGTCTAGCAAATGCTAGATCCCCTATTACAGCACAAGCTAATAGCATTTGAAACGTACGTACATAAAAGGCACAGTACAATACAGAGAAATACACACTGCAATGTACAACTATATTGCTAACTTAGGTCATACCTCAGAAACTCCGAGAAAACCATGTTTTCAATTCTATCTTTAAATATCGAAGTGTTGGCAGCCCGTACAACACAGTTTGGGAGGCTATTCCATATCGGAGTTATTCGATTACTAAAGAAGCGCTTCCTACATTCTAGTCTTGCACGCTGGCAGTGCAGCTTAAGGTTATTTCCTCTGGTACCAGTTTCAGAAGCAAACACAAAGAAATCAGCCGAATTTACTTTGTCAATTTCGTATATAATTTTATAAGCCTGCACCAGGTCTGCCCGTAGTCTTCTGAGCTCTAAAATTTCAAGTCCTATTTTTTCCAATCTTTGGGCAAAACTTAAGTCGTGCAGTGCCGAGATTCTTTTTGTGAATCGCCGTTGAACGTTCTCGATTTTTCGAATATCACACAACAAAGAAGGAGACCACACGCAAGAATTGAACTCCAAAATAGGTCTTACATATGTTTTAAATATAGCCACCAAAAATTTTGTGTCTCTGCACACGAAACTTCTGAATATAAGAGCAATTTTTTGATAAGCTTTAGCGCAAATTTTATCACAGTGGACGGAAAATTTGAGGTCATGAGTGATAAATACTCCCAAATCTTTGACATGACTCACTTTTGGAATATCCACACCATTTACAGCCAGATCAGTCCCCATTAATGGTTCCCCCATCTCAAGAAACATGCTTTTGTTCGAGGCAATCGAAAGCTGATTTGTTGTGGCCCAATTAAATACGTTAAGACAATCCAATTTAAAGTTTTCGAACTCATCCAAAGTTGACCCCGCCAGTGACAACTTTGTGTCGTCCGCAAAAATTTTTGTATCACAATAAGACAAGAAACCAGGCAAATCGTTTATATACAGTAAAAACAAAATAGGTCCAAGCACTCTTCCTTGTGGAACCCCGCTAATAACCTCCCCCCGGTCAGACAGTACGTTGTTAACTTTCACAAACTGAGATCGCTCACTAAGAAATGCCCGTATCCAACTTAATGCACGCCCCCTGACCCCATATGCATCTAGTTTTCTTAACAATTTTACATGAGATACAGAGTCAAAAGCTTTACTTATGTCTAAATATAGCGCCTTTACACCTTTTTTGCATTTTTGGCGTTCGTCCATAGATTAAGCACTCTAGCAGCTGGGTTTGGGTAGACCGATTTGACAAACCCATGCTGGTGTTTCGAGATAAGACAATTGTTGAGAAGGTGCTCAAGCAAGTGCTTCTTGATCACCTTCTCCATTACCTTACAACACACACTAGTTAGGGACACCGGCCGGTAGTTAGCAGGATCATTCCTCGAGCCCTTACCCTTAAAAATGGGTATAACGTGAGCTACAGACCAGTCGCTAGGTATCACCCCCTCCTCGTAAGACTGTTGAAATTTAACCTGAAGAGGAATGCACAGCTGGGTTTTGAACAATTTCAAGAACTGAGAGGGCATCTTATCAGGCCCAGCAGCTGATTTGAATTTGACAGTGCTAATGGCATCAATTATAGCTTTTCGAGTGAAAAGGATATTTTCAAATTCATGCTCAAAAACCTCAAAAACCTTCAAAAACAATGGGCACACCATTATCACGCACGAAGACAGATTGGAACTGATCATTTAACAAATTTGCCTTTTCATATTCGTCAACAGCAAAAGAGTCTCCTTTACTTAAAACCGACATGCCTTCGGGAGACGAAAGCTTGCGCTTGACGTAACTAAGGAACTTGTTATTTGAAGGATTTGAGAGAAATTTAGATTCACACAGTTTATGGAACATAGCAATAGCTTCACTACACTTAGCAACAATATTTCTGTAACGGTTTTCATCAAGGGGATCAGACGTACGTTTAAACTTTTTATACACAGCTCTCTTCCTACTCAATAGGCGTCTAATATGTTTTGGGTATTTCTGTTTTCCGCTTCTCCTGACAAGTTTTTTGGGTACATTTTCTTCGATCAGCATTAAACATATATTTTTAAAAACATTCCACTTTTCATTTACCGACGGATAATTTTGAAACAAAATATTCCAGTTAATCATTTGTAGCTTCATCATTATATTTGCATAATCTGCCCTATCCCAATACAGTACATGACGTGCATCATCTCCCGTCGCCCCCATACCCACATTAGTCGAGAAACACACTGTACAATGATCGCTGTTTGCTACAGGAGGCATTATGTTTACGTCAGATACCAAGTTGGGTAAGCTTTCGAAGTCAATATCTAGGGTTGCGTCCCCACGAGTTGCAAAATTAACTTTTTGAGAGAAACCTTGCTCGAAAAAAGAGTTCATGAAAGTGTCCTGCATAAAAGTTGAAGGTGCTCTTGGAATAGACCAGTCAACGCCTGGCAGATTCAAGTCACCCGCAACTACCACATTTTTATTTTTATTCGTCGAAAATTTCAGGCAATTTTGAAGAGGAAATAAACAATCTACGTTGATAGCGGACGGGCGATACAGAGTACAAAATATGCAAGCGGTACCCGGGTTGCTTCCCTTGACTTCCACGGCAACCCCTTCTAAAGTACCCAAGTTCGACAATTTCAGTTCTTTGCTTACGATACAATTTTTCACCAGAATGGCAACACCACCCCCCTTTCTGGTATCAGACCTGTCTTTCCTATAAATGGAATACAAGTTTTTACATAGAAACAAGCTATTGGGACATCCAGAATGCATCCAGGTTTCAGTCAAACAAATAACATCCGGAAAATTGTTTTGGAGACATACTTCGAAATGAAAATTTAAAAACTTGTTACAAAGGCTACGCAAATTACACAATACAAATTTCATGTCATTACGGGATGCACTACCAGTTACCGTATTTGGTGTGGCTTGGTGTCTTGAGGTGGGCGGAAGGTCAAAGTTAGCAGCAGTATCGGAGGGAACCAGGGTT
Organism: Trissonchulus latispiculum; assembly: GCA_030248195.1. NCBI lineage: Eukaryota > Metazoa > Nematoda > Enoplea > Enoplida > Ironidae > Trissonchulus > Trissonchulus latispiculum. The sequence goes on from JASAND010013637.1 coordinate 15,214, forward strand.
TTTTTTGAAAATCGGACCTGCGTAAATTTTGCGTATTTTTGTTTTCGAGTGCGTATTTTTAATTTCGACTGCGTAAAATTACAAAAATCGCTTCTCAACGTTATAAAGCTATAAACGCATTTAGCGTCGAATTAATGCTGTTTTAAGAGTTTTAAACAACGTTAAGAATCTTTAGCTTGAGTTTAAATTGCGTGCTCTCTCTGTGGTTTAAGAGTATGAATGAATAGGTGACGAAAAATATATAGATACGCAGGGGGTCTGGGGGGGGCGCAGCCCCCCAGAAGTTGAAGAAAATTTTAAAATTCGGAGTAAATTTGCTCTTAAAACTTTAACTTCTTTGCCTTGAACAGTTTAATAGTTAAGCCAATATTTGGTTGGATAAATAGAGTTACTGTTTCCTTGATGGAACACATATATAAAATTTTAATTTATATACTATATCAAATCAAATAGAAAGAAAAGCATCGCATGGTACAACGTGGGCTTAGACAGAAAGTATAATCAACTGTAGACGGAAGGAGAATCGACGAGATATGCGGGGGGTCTGGGGGGCGGAAGCCCCCCAGAAGAAGCCAGAGACCAAACTACGGTAAATTGTCTCAAGAAATTAATTTAGAGCACTCTAGAAATTCCTACTACCGAATTTTTCGGCTGCGTATTTTGGTGCGTATTTTTGTTTTTGACTGCGTATTTTTAAGCTCGACTGCGTAAATACGCAGTATTTTACGCAAAAAAAAACCGTGGAGGGAACAGCAGTAGTAGTAGTAGTAGTGGTAGTAGTAGCAGCAGTAGGGCCAACGGTAGTGCAAGCAGAAATGCAAGGAACACCCGCTGAGGTGATGGGAACTTGGCTGTTATAAAAAGTTTCGGCCATCCTATCCTGGCCACACCTTCAAAACGACATTCCGCTGTGGCAGCTTCGATACGGTGGGCGTTGCTTACTGACCACCTCAGAATACAAGGGAACTGCCCGATTTGGCGAAAGTAAGGGGACTTTTTGACTCACATTTGAGAAATGGCCTCGGCTGGAGACGGGTCAGCAAACGGGCAATATTTCTGTTTGTGACCTTCTCGGTTGCTAAGAAAGCATCTAATGGGACCATGTCACTTTAGCCGGCAGGATCTCATATTGTGACCAGGCACGCCACAATGGAAGCAGAGTGGGTTTGAAACAGATGGCGATTGCCGTATCGACGTTGGCTTTGGCTTTGCCTTTGCCCGCTGCCGAGTGAAAGGCTTTGGCCTAGGAAGAGGCAGCTCGCCATCTCGAATAATCTGAACAAAATCACCCATGTTTGCTACTTCGTAACGTACCGTATAGAAGGATTCGTCCAGAATAGACTTTCTCAAATCCATCAACATATTTCCTAGCGCATTTTTACCGGGAAAAGAGTCTGGGCGAACATCGTCGTTTCGCCAAAATTTCGCCACTTTTCGGGTAAAAAATTGTCAGAACCCAGCAAAAAATTTTTTCTGAAGCAGTAGGGGGGTTTTAATGCGTTTAGAACGCTTAAAAAGCAGCGATTAAGCCTAGAAACTTTTTAAATTAGTCAAAACCGACCATTTTTGAATATTTTTCAAAAATGGCTATTTTGCTTATGAAACCTGATTGGTTGATGCTGCACAATTTTTCAAATCGATAAAAATTGTTACAAATTCATTATAACTTTGGTTTTTTGGCCAAATATACTAAATTTGATGCGCTCTTTCACCTGGAACATCAAATCTACTCCAGCGCCAATATTTTTGGGTGATTTTTTTTTATACCACAAGCCATTTTTTCTTTACCATTTTGTCGGGTAAAAAAATCACCGATTTTTTAATTAATCTGAGAACCTGTGGTGTTAGGAAAGATTTTAATACCTGAATCGATAGAGGGCAGTGCCGTGCACTTACACGCAAAACCGCTTCCAGATTGGCCAACATTTGCGAAAGTTAGAGGTTTACGTCGTAAAACCTTTTATCCCGGGTCTGACTATACTTCTGAACCAGAGTTTGGAAGTCTAAAGTGTCGTTACCGGTACTTCTTTTGCAGTAAACTATACTCTTGTTCATGCTCCATCGGAGCATTTCTATTTTTGTATATACATATGTATGCTGGCCTGGTGTATAGGTATATCATAACGTATATATATATATATATATATATATATATATATATATATATATATATATATATATATATATATATATATATATATATATATATATACGTATATATACGATAGCGCGTTGTTTTAGTGTACAGCATGTGATTGCGCATTTGTATGCAGTTCTCAGCTGAATACCCATATGCGACGTAGACATCTTGGAGAAAAACGATACCAGTGCTCTTTTTGTCCTCACCGTACAAGTGAGAGCAGCTCACTTAAAAAGCACATTCGTTGTCTTCATAGCATGGAATCTCCCTACAAGTGCCCTCAATGCGGAGCTGCTTTCAAAGTTCAGAGTAATCTTGCCCGACATCTTCGTACTCATACGGGTTCGTTGTGAACATTTTTGTCATATATATATGCATTTTTAAAGTTTGTTAATACTTTTAAATATCTTATTATCGATTTACCAGTACTTATTTTTTCTATTTGCCGCTGGCATTCATTAAACTTTTCATGTTTCTCCCTATAGTTGTGTCCCTCTATTTTGAGTTAAAAGGTAGGCACGCGCTGAAGTTAACATTGCAGGCTGGCCTTTTCCTTTGGATGTTCTCTCCAGTGTCCACCTCTGAGAGGTTATTGTATCGATTAAAAGCAGATTTATTTACCAGGAAACCATTTTCGAATTGTTTGAAAATCTGCCATAAGCTAGTTTCAGTTCAAAAATAGGTTTATATTTAGGCAATTTTTATTGCAAACGTCCTTCTTGGCCCGTCGGCCCTCATCGATGGGGGCTCATTTTACATTATGTGAAAGCTTGTCAAAGATGTTTTATTTAAGCTTGTTTTTTATTGTGGATAAGTAAAAGTCCTTAAATATCATCCGGCAAAGCATGAAAACTAACTAAGGACTCAAGACTTAAAAACGTTTTGAAGATTTAAGGAAAATGGTAGAATTTGGCTATTTTTTGAATTTGGGACCTTTTGAATTCTCCAGTGGAGGACGCTAAAATCCATGCTTTAAACCAATCAATTCATGAAATAAGTTTGTCATAGACAGATAACTGTATAAACGTATTCTTTCTCTAGTGTTGTTTAGTTATATGATTCAGGTGAGAAGCCTTATGTTTGCGAACATTGTGATAAAGCTTATGCGGATAAGAAGCACTATGATAATCATCTTTGGAATAAGCATAACACTCCAAAGCAGCGATTTCATCTTCGGAGCCAGAAAACTTTGCAAGCAGATCCTGAGTTTCAGTAGACGATTTTTGTCACTCTCGTCCACAATAGTTAATTTAACTACGTATATTGATGTTCGAGATGCTTCGGGGACAGACACTGAATATTAGTCAGTTTCAGACGAAAAGTTCCAAAACATATGCAAAAGTGCTAAAAATTTTCACTTTATTCAGTTCGTGTCAGCAGTGTCCATTGACGTTTCAGCCCGTAGTCTGCCTTGATCAAACTACCGAGGCTCGAGCGAGCATAGTCCCCGGGGCATTTCTTTGTAGCGTCGCTCCTAAAGAGTTTGTTTGTTTTCGGCAATTTCTTTGTATATTACATGTTTGTACAGATTGTTAATACTTGCTGAAGTAAAGAGTTTTTCGAGCCTTTTCTTCCAAATATTTTGTTTTTTAGGCATTAGAATGAGTCGGTGTCCGTTTGCTGTTCTGAGAAATTTAAATGTAAAGTTTAACTATTTTCGTCGGCGGGCGCGCAGCCAGGGGTGGGAGAAGGGGGGGGAATCCCCTCGAAATTGTGGACCCCCGGAAATTTTTTCTGTCCAAACAATCATTTTTCAATAACATTTTGCGCCTTCGCGAAATAAGTGTATCATACCATCATAATAAAATACATACGTGTTTCGCACCCCAAAATCACTACCAAAATACCTTATTTGATGTACTTTGACCAGCTTCTGCATCATTTGGGTGCATGAAGACGTGCTGAGCCTTAAGTATTTTAAATTTTATTTTAAAGATTGCTGTGTAAAAATTCTACCAATGTCACGAATTTCTCAGCTTGGAGGGAGGAGGACTAATTTCTGCATTTTCTCCGATATTTTTTCTAGTATTTGTCGGTAATTCACAGCACCCTTTTTGGAGCACATTTTTTCTGACCACATGCGATAGACGTCTCAAGTCCAATGTTTCATTTTCTAATCTGCATCATTCTCGTAACGCAAACAGTCCTTGAAAGTGCCATGTTTATTCATGGCTGCTTCTATAAATACTGTATCATAAAACGTTACAAAGGGCGAAATGTCGGCACTTTCCGGCGAAATAAATGGTACGAAGCTTGTTCACGAGTCGACTGGTTTCGCGAAAATTGCCTTAGCATGTTAATATTAATGCATTATCCATCACGCCACGCTGTGCGTCATACTATTAACTGCCAACTGCGACATCGCGAAGATAAAAAGGAATTTGTCTCCCTAAGCAGAATCGATTTCGGATGCACATGACCGGATTCTGTGGTCAGCCTGCTGAATAGTGTCTGCCGGTCCGTATGCGGTTTATCATATTGAACTGCATACGGTTATAGAGTCTGGAAATACTGGATTGGATTAAAAGAACCACAAATAACAGAATGATAAATTTGGACAAGTATTAATATAATTAAGCTAGTAAAAGTAAACACTGGTGTTGTATTGAAATAAGAATTTTTTATACAGCCACCTCACCCCAGTCGGTGCTCCGGTTAGGGGTAGTGCCAGCTTAGAACGTATGCATTTTTGAGGGAAGGGGATGCTGACACTGAATAATCGCCACAACAATTACCCGAGGTGTTCTACAAGGCTATCAGTACGTCCATTACGTCCACCGTAATGGGGGTGCTGTGGTAGCTCCACCAGACAGGCGCCACCCCTTGACAATCTCGGTAAATTGCCCAGGAGGGATGTTTGAAATGGGGTGCTAGAGCTTATTTTTTTGTTCAAGCTCTAGACTTGACATGATCCTCCACTTGTAGCGCAGTAAGAAACCACTGCGCTACAGGAGGTTCCAAATAAGAATTGTAAGAGCATTGTGCAAGATTAAAGGGGGGGGGGGCTACGAACGGGTTGGCACAACATCGTCGGAGAGAGCTACTTTTGCCCCCGACGTTAGCCAACATATCAAAGTAAAAAAGTTTAGGGTGGACAATAATATATCTCACCTACACTGTTTTTGGCAGGGCGCCAAAGTACAAATTTTGGTGCGAAAAATGGGACTTTTCAAACTGGTTTTTTCAGCTCTGCTGGAGTAACGGTTTGACCAATTCTGAAACTTTCAGCCGTAAATGTTAATTGTTAGTGCTAAATATTAAAAGCATTCCGGCTTTCGAGCGTTGCTTCCTTCTTCAACTATAACAGCTCAAAGTTTGAAATTTGGCGAAAAGTTGTGATGTGACCGTGCGCCGTTTTCGATCTAATAAAATTGACAACCCCTAGTCTACCCCAGCTTTTTAGCAAATATTAGGCTCTAATAGGGGCAAACTGTGTGTAGGTTTCGAGGACTTTGGCTTTCTGGTTAGTGTGCTAGCAAACTTTTTGTTAAGAAGTAACCCTTATTATCTCTCCGTGTTACTACGAGATAACCTACATTACACTAACTAACAAAAAGAGAAAACACATAAGAAGAAGATGAGCTTTATTAGTGATTCATCCAATAGAAGAGGTACGTAAGTAACAATAAAAAATCTAAAAAAGATTTTGAGAAACGGTGAGTCTTGCGGAAAGCGAATCTTCAATATAGGAGTTGAGAGAAGAGGCATGAGCCCAACGACCTTGCAACTGTATCAAGCGCTCATTAATCTGCGAACGAACAGCACATGTAGCACCACCAGATCGCATGCTATGGGTGCTGAACTTGGAGCTATCTAAACCGCAGTCAGAAGCTGCGCGTTTGGTCAGCTTACGAATAACATCATAAGAGAGCGGTTTCCCAGTCAAAACGTAGTCACTGCAGGACTTCCGAAAACGAAGAGTTTGAAGGAAAGGGGACGTCGAGGGGACCTGTCGTTGGCGAAGGATGTCGAAGTACAAAGATAGGAGCCTGAAAGGGCAGGCATTGCCACCAGTGGCTGCAACGGTGGTGTAGTTACCATTGCGCAGCTGATCAGTTTTGCTAGAACGGATTAAAATTTTAGCATAGCCAGAGTCAATGGACACATCGCTAACCAGTAACTGCCGAATTTCCGCAGAACGGCACATGCCAACGAAACCAAGTACAAACATGACACCAGTACGAAGCGATAAAAGGTTAATAGGCGGTTGTAAAGAGTGCTCAAGAATACTAACAATGGCTGTAGATGGGAACGGGGATTTCTTAGTGACAGGGCGACCAAGCAACCGACGAAGGCCACTGCACAGTTTACGAAGAGTAGTAGAAGAAGTAAGGTTCTCTCCGCAGCCCAAGAAAGAATTGGACCAGGCAAGGGTCGAATAGATGACGTTAACAGAATTAGGACTGGAAAGCTCCAATTTTTTAGAAAGGAGAAAAAGGCCAGCATATACGGAAGAAACAGGAAAGGAAATCTCCGTAGGATAAACACGAGACATCCAGGAAAGAAACTGACCAAGGTAGCTGAGATAGGACGAAAGCGTAGTAGGGGCAACCGCAAGGCACATGGTATAAGTGAAGTCCGTGGTATGGGAAAGACTAGTCCCCATGGAAAGCAAGTCAGAGTACCAGGAACTAGAGGCAATGAGGTCTAAAAAAAAGAAACATCTGTAGTGAAAAAAGGGAGGGAGGGAGGGAGGTAGAGCCAATGCAGATAGTAAAAAACAACTGAATCCGCTATATAAAGACAACCTCTTCTGGATGAAGTTAGCTCGTAACTGATAAAGATGAAGCCAATCTGTACAAAAATGTGGATAATTTGCATAAAGGGAGCCGAGAATATGCAAATGAGGTTTGTTATTCAGTGTAATACCGATTTTTAGGCCTGAAAAGCTAGCTAAGTGCATTAACAATGGGGTCAAAAAATTTTTGTCCCCGATTTCGCCGAAAAGGTGGCTATATATAGGGGTTATTTGACCTGCTGAATCCGAATATGAAATCCGTTTTTCGATATGACGCTTCCTTCGTTCAATATGCGCTTTCAACTGTCTTAGACCTTTTTGGAGCGATAGCCATCCATACTTCGAGAAATCAATCTAGTATTTCTAAACAGTGGAGCGAGGTTTAGTGACCTAGCTTGCTGCATATCTTGGTACACTCACTGTCTTTAATGTTCGAAGTTTCAGCCGATTCTGCCACAGTAATTTGGAGTAATTGGCTCACATCTTCGAAATGGCACCAAATAACCGCGACAATATCGATAATGTAATCTAGCACTGCGAACGGTGGGATTAACGAAGTCGAATTAAGACAGATACTTGGAGTATCAATTGGAGCAAAGTTGGGTTCATTTGGTAAACCACAGCTCATTAGACGTTAGTTAAGCTCCACCCAACCTAAGTTGCCCAAAATATTCGCTGCCTTCATAATAATCTGCAGTTGTTTTTTCAATATTCCTTAGTATAAGTGAGATAAACAAAAAATTTGCAGCATCAATCCTAATCGGATAGGTTTCATCATCATCACATCATTTCTTAGCGGCGATCGGATCGTATCCATATGGAGAGCCTCCACCTCCTGGTCCAGCACACATCTTTGCAAGGCAGACCACAAAGAGACGCCCAAAATAGGGCAATAGACGAGGTCAACCTGCTCGGTAGCATAATTTAAGGATAGGAGATATCCAGCTCCGACATGACTGAAGATAAAAACCGAAAGGGAAGTATCACCCATGCCCGCCGAAGTGGAAACCATTTAGCACCGTTGACCTTACGGGTGCCAGGGAGACCTGTGGGGATCTCTATTTGATGGGGTCCGTTCCATCTAAAATCCGGAAATTCATTCCGGTAGTAGTGTGCATTTTCAAGAGTTCGTTCTATTACAAAAGTTGTTCAGCCCGATGAGAGCTTTTGAATGATACCCATCTTGTCACCCAGGGGTGGATCCGGGGGGGGGCGGCCGCCCCCCCCCGTCGCGATTCGAAGGTAGGAAAAATTAAGGAGAGAAAGGGAAACAGAGCAAAAAACCAAAAAATTTCGCGCCTTCGGCGCGATTTTTCTACTTTTTAACCGCATATTTATTGCATTTTTGAAGAAAAAGCGTGAAATGCGTCCGATTTTTCAGAGAAAATTACCATTTTGGCCTAAAAATATCAAGAATTTTAAAAAATTTGTTCAGTTCTTCAGTATGAAAAGAATTATAGATCCGAAGACATATTTTATTGCAAAAATAAAAAATTTCTTTAACTTCTGGGGGCTCTGCCCCCAGACCCCCCGCTCGAAAAATTTGACCGCCCCCCGTCACGAAATCCTGGATCCGCCAGTGTTGTCACCCATTGGAGGAACTTGTTAAAATTCGGAAATTTTGAAGTCCCGGAATTCCTGAAAATGGGTACATTTTGCGATAAAAATTGGGCGAAAAACTAAAAATTTTAGATTTTACGTGAATGAAACCCGAAATTCCGGATTTTCGAAATCTCGGGTTCCTGAGAATTCTAAAAATATATATATTCATTATGTAGGCTACCTTCAAACGATAACTCAAGACAGCCGCTCACATTTCGGTTCCAAGATTTTTTGGTCAGACTTTAGTTTTGTTACCTACGAGTAAATTATCCTTCAAAAGTAAATTTTAATGTCTTCTACTTAGGTTAAAATTGCATTGCGTAAATGATTTCAAGACAGTCTTTGGAAGCATTGCTAGATGAGTTCTATTATCCTCCAACACCAAATGATCGCAAGCGTGCAATCGGTAAGCTAATGTTGGAAATATATATTATCCGGTAGATGCACCTGGAAGCAGAAAGCTTTGGTGAAGAGCAATATAGAACGTGATTCAGGCGATTTCGATCCTGCCGATCCTGAGGGCTGAAATTAACAAAGCTTAAAACCGGATTAAGTCACTAACCCATGTTAATTTTGTGTATTAGAGATTTCAAAATTAACCCGAGTCTTGTCCTTGATAACGTCGATCCGTAGATACGCTCCTGCAGCTATGATCTTGGGCCTACTTCTTTAAAGATTAAAATGGTCGGATTAAACGAATTAAAAATCAGCCGGATTAAAATTTTAATTCATATTTCTTTAATGCAGGATTAAACGGATTAAAATTGATCCGACCATTTTTAATCCGCCATTAAAGAAACCGCGATTAAAAATTTTAATCCACCAACTTTTAATCCGTTTAATCCGCGTAGCTGCACGAGGATTAAAAGTTAATGGAAATTGCAGGCGGAGGATTAAACGGATTAAAATTAATCTTTAAAAACAGCGATTTAGCAGGTCGGATTAAAATTAACTCGTTGAGTTTTTAATCCGAAGTGTCAATAAAGAATAACTCGTTGAGTTTTTAATCCGAAGTGTCAATAAAGAAACAGGATTAGATTAAAATTTAAATCCTAGGTGCATTAAAGAAATAGAATTACATTTAATCCGTTTAACTAGTTTAACTGGCTGGATTAAATTTTAATCCGTTTAATCCGAGGTGCTATTTTTTAATGCGGGTTAATTTTAATCTAATCTGTTTAATCTTTCAAGAAATAGGCCCTTAGTGTTCACTGGTATAAAGGTAAAAATGTGGCGTGAGAACGTGTACACACATTTATTGTAGCTAGGTTATGTATTCCTTTCCAGAAAGAGAATTGTGGGCTTTCCGCGATGAAAAAGATGCTTGGAAACGAGCTTTGGTTATGATGGATGAGACTAGAAATGAATATTTACAGATGTTTTTGTTACAGATTATGCAGGTATGTACGTATATACTTATATTTATATTTGTAGTATATCTAGTGATGCGCGCCGGATATTTTTTGTATCCAGATATCCATTTATATTATATTTATATCCGTGGTCCTTCCGGAGATTTTCTTATTTATTATTTACAAGCTCACAGTATGAGGGGCGCTCAGGATTAACTTTCTATTAGTTTCGAAATGAACTGTTTCAAAGGATGAGTGTGCTGTCTTCTGAGCTTGGAAAACTTAGGTGTATATGTCTTGGAGTTTTAGTGATCTTCAGACTAACCTAGCTTGTTTTTCACCAATATATTTTGTAACGAATATTCCAAAATTTCGCTTTTAAGGGGCTGGTATTGCTATGTGTGAATTCTACTATTCTTCACGAAAATGAATGCAGCTTTCCAAAATATCTTATTATTCCCATTTTGTTTTGTTTAATATTCCGAGATCAATCGCAGATTATTTTTCTGATCAGAGAACTTCTGTGTTCTGAGCAGTTGAATTCAGCCACTAAGTAAATATTAACTGGAAAATCCATGTTGTTTCAACATCGATTCCTCATAACTCTGACTTACCGAATCATTTCTTTTTGGCATTACTAAAGTTTGCACCGCTGGGTTGAATTGTTTCAAGTGTTGGTTTTCTGTTAGCGAGAAAAGTCAGTGGGATAGTACGAAATTTGGTGTCTGTTACCGACTGTTAAGCCTAGTTCACACTGCTGTCTTGTGCCCTATGTCTTATGTCTTTTGTCTTAAGGCAGAACGGTTTACACTGCTGTCTTGTGTCTCGTGTCTTAGGCAGCACATTGATCCTTTCAACCAATCAACTTGGCAAGGTCTAGACTAGCTGCAATGTGATTGGTTTCTCTGTTAAGACATAAGACAAAAGTTGAGCTTAGGCCAAGTCTGTCTTAAGAAAGAAGAAGAAGAAAGAAAGATTTACTCCGAAGAAATTCAACAAGGACGGTACATCAATTTACTCAAGTATAAGCTTAATCATCCATAACACAATACACGCGCAACATGCTAAAGACAGTTACAAACTGAGACACCAGACGCAACATACTTTGTCTTCCTCAATCTACCATTTATATACAATGAGATGGCGCAAAAGTAAGTGCCTGCTTTCAAATAAAAGCTCTTTAAAGGTCTTTATATCTTTAGCTAAGACAATATTTTCTGGGAGAGAATTCCATGAGTTTACTATTCTGTTAGTGAAAAAATACTTTCTAATATCTAAAGAAAATTTTGGTTTTTCTAATATAAATAGATGACCCCGTGTATTACGTACATTAGCTGATAACGAAAACAGAGACTGAAAAGATATTCCAACATGTCCATAGACAATCTTATACACCAAAGTCAAATCAGTCATCAGTCTATTTAGTTCTAAAGAAACCAGACCCAAGATTTCGCACTGATCTTTATATGATAAATGTCTAAATTCATAGAAAGAGTTACAAAACTTCATCTGAACCTTTTCAATTGTTTCAATATGTTGTTTTAGCCAAGGATTCCAAATCTCAGATGCATACGATAGTATTGGTAAAACATAAGCTTTATATAGTCTTATCCTTACAGATAAGTCATCCGAAGTAAAACTTCGTAACATAACAGACAAAACTGATAAAGCCTTGTTCGCAATACGGTTTATGTGAACTCCAAACTTTAAATTTTGACTAACCCACACACCTAAATCTGAGCATCCATCAGAATTCAGCAAAGTGTTTTCATTAAAAGTGTAAGGGGTCTTTGCGTTTTGTCTTCCAATATACAAAACAAAGGACTTAGTCCATGAGACCGATAGTTGCCAATTTTCAACCCATTCAAAAAACCCTTGTAGCAAAGAACTTAATATTAAATCTCTATCAGTACCAACTGCAAACAATTTCATGTCATCATCATCATCATCATATCTGGAGCCAATCGGTGAGACCATATAGCCGGGCTAGAGGCGCCCGGTACCCCGGAGAAAGTCCAACACCCCGGGAGGGTCATACCACAGGACGGCCAGGCCTTGGGAGCAATCAAGATGGGCACGCCGGGTTATCGATTTCCTGGGACATTTCATGTCATCGGCATAGGCAACACAATTCACAGAACCTAATAGGTTTAAAATTTCATTAATATATATTAAAAACAATGTCGGACCAACAACTGAACCTTGAGGAACCCCGCTAGTGACATCAACAAAAGTTGAATGGGCATCGTGCACCTTAACTCTCTGGCGTCTACCACTTACAAAAGAAGATACTACATTTAAGACAACCCCTTGAAATCCATAAGCTTGCAATCTCACTCTAAGTTTAGGAAGTGAAATTGAGTTGAAAGCCTTTTTTAAATCAATATACGCCACATCAGTACATAAACGATTATCTAAAGCAGTAGTCCATTTATCTATACAAAATAACAGATTCGTAACAGTCGATTTACCCTTACAGAAACCATGCTGAGCAGGAGCAACTATATTATTATCAAAACAATGTGATCGTAAAGTATCATTTAAAATCCAATCCAACGGTCTAGCTGCACCACATGTCAACGATACATCCCTATAGTTATCCGGTTGGCTCCTAGACCCTTTATTTTTAAAAATTGGCACTACATTTGCATCTTTCCAATCTTGTGGTATATATCCAGTGTTACAAGCAAAATCGGTAATAAACCATATCGGAAAAGCAAGTTCAGCGGCAAATTTTTTATAAAAAATATAAGGAATTTCATCAGGACCTCTAGCCATAGTAGGCTTAATCTTAGACAAGGCTTCAAAAACAGTCACAACATCAAAACTGAAAGTATTACAAATAACCTGAGATTCATGAATGACAGTTGGGTCTCTCCCATTACGTATCTAAATTGTATACAGAAGAGAAAAATTCATTGAGCACCTTACATTTGTCAGGATCAGTTCTAGCTCTTGTCCCGTCATATCTCTCTAATACAGGAACACCAGGTTTATTTTTAAGTTTAGAATTCGCATACTTAAAAAACTTCCTAGAATTTGGAGTAGTTGCAAGACATTTGCAAGACTTTGCAAGACAAAACATCTGACATTACATAAAACATAGAAACACCAATGTGAACGCCTTGACGTAAGATATACAGTAGTACATGTAGGATAAAAGACATAAGACACCAGTGAGAACCAGGCTTTAGCCAAAATGTTTGGATGTAAATGGGCAATGCACTCTAAATCTAAAATATTTATTTCTTGTCATGCGAATGGTTACAGTATCGTTGTTTTTCTTGTACGTACTTCCTCTATTGCATTTGTTTTGCAGAAAGTTGTGGACTTTGAATGGTTGCAGTTGGATGAGATGGCCAGAAAATCAGTTCGAGATTTTCTTGAACAGCAGGTTATGAAACACTATTCTCAGTCTTCTACCTATCTGTCTCGAAAACTTCTGGCGATATTTGCCGATGTCAACTTGTTGGACCTGGCCCTTGACTTGCCAACGGAAGTGTTTTCTTATATTGTCATGGTAAGTAGTCGTTACGTGTTGTCTTGATTACAGATCGTTGTTCTATGCAGAAGCAGAACTATTTTTGGAGAATCTTGGCTTTCCAATTTTTGTGTTCAGTTTTGGAATGTAATAATTGAACCGCGAAAACGACGGAAAAGCATCATTTTTCTATTCATCCGTCTTTGACTTTATCATTTGAGATAAAACATTGGGCTGGATACTTTGGTTCTGAGAAGAGTCTGGGTTGATGGGTCATTTTAGCCCGAACTATGTATCCTGTGTATAGAAATTTTTGAAGCAGCTTGTGTTTTAAGCGTAAATTTACTGCCGCCGAGGTGAGGACCGGTGTGGAAGCCTGGACTCTTGCCAATGCCCCTGTGTTAACCTGTGTTTCATTATTTTTATGCTAATGCACCAGCTGTTGTTAATTGCCCTATTAAACGTACGTAGTCTTCATTTCGTACCTTTCTGGAGTTTAGTGGCTGAAACGGGAGCCAAGCTGCTTATTTGGATTGGACCTGTTGCATATTTTGCTGGACGAATTTCAGCGGTTGAAGGAATCTCGACAGGGGTCTTTGTTTAGACAGCATAATAGAATGGATAAAATGTCTGGTTATTTGCAAGACACATTGCCTTGTCTTTTGGGTATATATATTTATTTTGTTAAAGTTAGATTTGATAGTTTCATGGATTTGTGTGGTTAAAAACCAATTTGTACATGTCGAAGCCAAATAGACAAATCTGCCAGATAGCTATCTGGCATAAAGTTATTGCCAGATGGTTATCTGGCAAGCCAGGCAGCAAAATATGATTGAAACGACTGGCGTGAATTTCAAAGCATTTGTCTATCTGGCATATTTACTTTCTGTTAGATAAATGCCTTGAAATTTACGCCAGATAACTATTTGGCAAGCCAGATAATCAAATAAGGATGTTTCAATCTTATTTTGCTATCTGGCATGCTAGATAACTATCTGGCAAGAATTTTATGCTAGATGGATGTCTGGCAGATTTGTCTATTTGGCTTCGACATTTACCTCGTAGGCTAGCTCGAACGGGTAGCTAGTCTTAGTTAGAGTTTCGTTTCGAAAGTCAAAATTTGATCTGTGCCCAACAATATCTGGTTTAATCATTTAGCTTAACCATTTCGCTGCCTCACTCGTCATATGACGGCGGGAAGTCATCTCTTCTATAATGCCGGCCCGTCATTTGACGGGTTGCCACTAACGTTAAAGATAGCACTATCAAAGAAATTGGCACAATAGAACGTATTAATATTTTCAAGTGGCATATGAAAAACAAAATTCTACAATTTCCAGTGGTTGCCCGTCATATGACGGGCATCAGCATATCAGAATAAGGATTTTTAAAATTTTGGTTTTTGGAATTTTGAAAAAACCAAAAATGGTAGTGGCTGCGAAAAATTAAAACTGTCTCCAACCTTTCAGAAAATATGTTTGAAGAATTTGAAAATTCAAAACAATTAACATAAAACGAATGGAAATACGAAAATTGCAAGATTCACCCACACATTCTATCCCAGCATGCAGAGTAGGTTTTAAAAGTTTCTGAATTTTAAATAAGTTTAGAATTACGCTCCAGCTCCGAGGTCCAGGACACTGACTGACTCTAGCAGAATTATTAAATGCTGTCGGTTTGCGTCTATTAATTTTTAATTTAATATAAATTTGCTGGATTCTAATTTTATTTGTAGATGTCTTGGACGCTGCTGTATCACTTCTCAGTGCTGAACAGTGTTCTCTGTATGAAACTGATGTGGGAAGTCTAGCGAAACGAATAAGGCAATATTGGACATGCCAGACTTCACTGGCACCGGAGTGTCTCAGTCACCAGGCGTTTCTTTTGATCCTGAGCCGCCTGTTTGACTGTCTTATCAGTCTGTGCAATTTCTTATCACTTGAAACGTTTTTCCTGTCGGACTTTCGTCTGGTGCAGCACGTGATCTCACTGGGTCTTATGGGACTCTGTCCAGCAGAGAAATTGGGCGAGTCAGCCTCCGTTCCACAGAGTGCGTTGGCGCTTGTAAATGAATGGCTTGGACGTCAGAGCGCGTCACTGCCACCACGAATAAAGCTAACACAGGCTTTAGTGCTGCTACTGTCTGCCTGGTTTCAAGCTCTGAATGCCGAAGACAGAGATTTGACTGAATCTTTGGAAAACTTGGACGAGGGGTAGAAATCTGTTGTGTTTGCGTTTTCATTGGTGTGATGTGCTTAACATATGCCTACCTGTTCAGAAGTTAATCAGCTACTAGTTGACCCCAGTTTTGAATTTTTCGACTAATTGGTCCAATGTGTGTACGTCACCCGCTATTGGTGTCCAAAATCTAACATTGGCTGTCAAAATTTCAAATGTTCTGGCTTTTTCCTTGGCAATTTTTTATGGGGGGCTTCATGGCCCCCCCCCCATCGCTGGGGGTGGGGGATATTTTTTAAAAAGTTATGGGTTTTTTGTGTATAAACTACTAAAAATCGCTAGAAATGGCTAATTTTTGGTGTTTTTTAAGCTAAAATAGCGAAAATTTAGTCAAAAATCCGGCGAAGCCGGAAAATTTTTTGAAAATTTAGTGTAAAAACGGTAAAATTTGGCAATTTTTGGGGTTATGGAGGGGGATGGTCGGTATTTATGGAGGGAGGCTTTTCATGGGGGGCTCCTCGAATGTGGGGGGGAGGTCGCCGAATGTAGCGCGGCATCCCCCCCCCCACTAGGGATAAGCCAGATGTTTGCTACTAATATAATTTTAATGTTTTCGGCAAGCTTTAGCAGGACCTGTCTTTATTTTGTTTGATAAATTCCCTTTCCCTCCTTGACTGGCATTGCTGGGCCGATGTGTTACAACTAAAACGCAAGAAAATGTCTAACGCATCATTGTATATACATATGTACCATTGCATAATATTCAACAGCTTTCCGTCGATATGAACCCACGTAGATCAATGTACTGAAACCTTTAGGTGAAGCTTCTTTGGTGTCACTTTTTGTTGTTCTCAATGGTGAAGTAAAATATTAACACTAGCTAGTCACTTTTATAACAGGCAGTTAAAAATTGATCAGCCACTAACTATTTTTGTTGCCTAAATCAATGTTATACTAAAGAAGGGCGGTTGATAGGTCTGATGATAGGTTTCTACCTCTAATCAAACCAATGCAGCTGTACAATTAGCTGTACGTTCTCTAACAATAACGGCGACTAAATTTCAAACAATTGAAAGCTCGCTTAGGCCCATATATTAACAAGGCTACCAATTCCTGAGGGGTCCTGTACCTGTTCTAGCCCAAATTTTACCTGCCCTTGTACCTTATCTCAAATTTGGGGGGAGGGTCCCAGCAGAAAATTTACTAGAAAAATTGCAGCTTTTGCAAATTTTGAGCGAATTTAGCGCAACATTAGCTATTTTACAGCCATTGTAGAGCAAAATAGGCAGCTTTTAGTGATTTTTTAGAAATTTTTCGAAAATTTCAAAAATTTTAGCTATTTTGGCTAAAACTTTCTTTAATTTTCAGTTTGACCTGCCTTTCCTGGCACTGTCCCTTGTCCCTTGGCTCTGATTTTTGTAGCCCTTGTACCGAAGCTCCAATTTTTGAGGGGTCCCGTACCCATAACCCCCCCTTGTTAAAGTGTGCTTAGGCCTTTTTGCCCATGATTGGTAAGGACGACATGAAAGTTTATGTGTAAAACATACGGGGTGAAAGGGCGTAAGGTGTTTTATGCTGTTATAGTGAATTTGAAAATCGGACCTGCGTAAATTTTGCGTATTTTTGTTTTCGAGTGCGAATTTTTATTTTCGACTGCGTAAAATTACAAAAATCACTTCTCAACGTTATAAACGCTATAAACGCATTTAGTGTCGAATTAATTCGATTTTAAGAGTTTAAACAACCTTAAGGGTCTTAGCTTCAGTTTGCGTTGCGTGCCGATTGAACTACGGTGTAAAAGTATGAATATTTGATGCGAAATAGATACGCAGGGGGTCTGGTCAGCCCCCCAGAAGTTGAAGAAAATTTTAAATTTTGGATCAAATTTGCTCTTAAAACTTTGAATTCTTTGCCGGGAGCAATTTAAAAGTTAATTGTTGGTTAGACAAATAGAGTTTACGAATAGAACAAATAGAGTCTTAGAACAGATAAGATTTTAGTTTACTATGTCATATCAAAATAGAAACAAAAACAACGCATGTATTATATATTTATACGTGTGCTTAGAAGCAACTGCAGACGGAAGGATAAATGTAGAAACGAAAAGGTAAGTGGAGGGGGGGTTGAGGGGCGGAGCCCCCCACAAGAGCCAGAGCCCAAACTACGTTGAGTTGTCTCAAGAAATTAATTTAGAGCACTCTGGAAATTCTTGCTCCCGATTTTTTTCGGCTGCGTATTTTGGTGCGTATTTTTGTTTTTGACTGCGTATTTTTAAGCTCGACTGCGTAAATACTCAGTATTTTACGCAAAAAAGCCGTGGTTTTAAGCCCTTTTGCCAGAACCATTTTGAAGGTTTTTGCAATTGCGTCGCAGTGACAAAAGCCTATACAGACCTTATCTTAAGTAACTTCAAATAGGTCTTTACGCCAAATGAAAATTAGTGTGTCCAGAACCGGATTCTGCAAAAAAAACGAAAAATCACCGTTTTGATTACTTACGCTCTTTTGCCAGAACAGTCAATTTCATGCGTCTTTGTGATATTTATACTTCTTGTCTTTATGTGTCTCACAATCGTTACTTGTTTGGTTTAGTGTGCTGGATCGAATAGTAGAAGCCGTTCATAGTTTCATTCAGAATCAGCTGCACTTGCATACCCAAGAAGAGGAAAGGTTGCAGTTGCTCTTTTCCATGCTGAATGCCTTTGTTGTTTTCACCTTTCATCAGGTTTATATTTTTTCTTACGTACTATTGAGACTAGAGCTGGTATAGAAACTCCTTTGGACATTTCAAAATACAATAGTGTTAGGAACAAAATTCCCTTCACTTTTGTCAGTATTACAAGATTTAAAAATTATTTTGTGCCGTTCCTTGTGGATGTAGTTAAGTAGAACAGTGATCGCCGCACACTAAAGGCAGTTAATTTTAGATGAATGAATACTACTATGTATGTGCTTTAGTGATTACTGCGCGGTGTTGTTTTTTCAGCCAAGTTTAGATAGATTTGGTCGTTGCTTGGAGTGTCTGCAGCTGTTTCTGGAACATACTGATGCTCAACGTCTCCTGACATCTTCAGGAACACCCCATAGTTTAGCAAGGTGACTAATGTTTTAACGTGTAAAATTGTTAGTTGTAATAAAATAATTGTCTTTAAAATTAAACGCTGTTGTAATAACGTTGAATCATTCCGACAAGGATGGCTATAAAGGGTTGACTTCTCTGTCGTTATTTTGCTAAAAATATTTCCACTCTAGGTACTTTTTGGATATTCTTTTTGTTCTTTCCTGTGTGAATATTACTGCCAAAGTTTTGTCGAAATATTAATCATGAATGTCGATTTTATATTATGCTTGTTTCTAGTTCATTCCTAGAATCTCTATTGGCTGTCTTATTGCGTGGTCTGCTATGTTCAGAGCGTAGCAGTTGGCATAGGACGCTTGATCTCGATCTGGAAGCTGGCATTCAGGTAATCTGTTCTCAAGCAGAGGATATTGTAATCGAAAGTTATCTATTTGTGGTCTGCTACTTCGGAAGGCGAGTCATATGGGGGGATTTTTAAAACTTTTCTAAAAACATGCTAAAAATTGTGTTATTTCTATAGTAATCGCCAAAAAAGTTCGTTTTTAGTGCGTTTTTAGTGCAAAAAATAAATGGATTTAGTGTTAAAATAGGCAAAAATCGAGTAAAATTTTTGGAAAGTTGGCCTTAGCGATTTTTTCAGTTCAAAATTGGTACCAAACGAAGCACCCACTTCTGGGGAGGGGGGGAATTTTTGGAGGGGGACGAATTTTGGGGAGAAGGTCGTTTATAGGGAGGGTTAAAAGAATAAGCCACTCAGATCAGTTTTGACTGAGCCAAAAGTTTGAAGAATAACAACACAAAGCATTGCCGCTGTAAAAATCTGGCGCATGCTCGTTGGTTGATTAAACTAAATACTTGTTAAAAGTTTTGTTAAATGTTTTCAATCTTTCGAAATTAGGTACTGTTTTCTGTCCAGATTACAGCCGATTAAAATTCTCTTCATCTTCTTCCACACGGAGAGAAAAATCAAATGTAGTTATAGAATTTGAACATTTTGTATTCAGGATGACACTGAATGTGGACGTTTCTACAAGGAGTGCTCAGATATTCTCAGCAGTATTGTTGAACGAATTCCTGAAAAGGCTTTGTCTAGTATGGTAAGTTGCTATCGAAATAACAAAGTCAGCAGTGCAATGGATACTCTGCATCTTTTCGCGTTAGAGTTAAAAGCATAGAGTTACCTCGTTTAACCCAGTATGCAAGTAAAAGTTGTTTCGGATTAGTGCGGTTCTAAGCTACTTGTTAGCTACCAGCAGGTAGGTAGGTAGGTAGGTATAGTTACTTCCCGCCCGCTAGCCGGTGAGCTTTCGCGAGGCCCCACAAAGGAGACATTTACAGTAAACTGTAAATGTAGGAAGCTTAACTCGGAGAGCCACCCCCTTAGCTACCAGCAGAACAAGGACTAAAACATTTACTGCAAAGTTGCAATTATAATGAATTAGGTACTCACCTCTTTGTGCAAGAGTTATGTACACTCGGATTTTGTAGGGCTAACACTTTATGGCCGCTGGGTTACTTTTAGTGCTGTCTTTTGAATCCTCGTTTGGACAACTTTCTTTCCCTGGAATCTCCCAGTTCAGCTTTTGGTAATCAATCGCCTGACCAAATTCGCCTCCTGCTGCTGGATATACAGGCTTTGATTTTTGCTCAGGGACGTTTGTCATATTTATTTCTTGGCCAGGCATTCTCCGTGTCAAGTCCTGCGCTTCCGTTTGTTAACCGGTTGGTCCAAATATTTTGTTTTGTGTGCCGCCATTCTTTAAATTTTATTTTATCCTGGCTAATTTTTTGCTACGAAGTTTTTATTGTAGTAATACTATGCTGGCGTAGATGAGAGATTTGGTCATTTCTTAAAGAAAGGAAAGAAGAAATGATATGTAGATGTGCCCCAAATTTTAATTTTAAAGCGGTTGGGATTTTGTCGTAATGTAGAGAACTAATGATTGTATAACCAACTATGTAGAGAAAAGTCTTGGAGATACTTAGTTTATCCCTACCACTGATTTGTGTTGTAGGTTGTGCCAGTGCATCGTTTTCTCATGTAAGATTGGACTTCAAAAGTGCCAAACCTCGGACCCGCTACTGAAATCCACGTTTGCAAATACGTACGTTCGTATATTAAGTTTTCCATCGCTAACGGTGATAGTGTCGCAGAATTTTGGGCTTTTCTCGTAAGTGGGACTCACTCACATTGTAATTGTACATGTAAATCCTACTCGGAAACTAGTCTTCATGAGCTCAAATGTGTCAGAGGCTGTAGTTTGTAGGGGGATAGGAGAGGGGTGGGGCTGCAACATGCATCTTTGATCTTTGAAGATTATTTATTATCCCTGATGACGCCGCTACTGTAATATAGGTGAACGGCGTCTTCTAACCAAAGTATAGCAGATTTCTCTCCTGAAGTAGTGTCCTACCGTTCTTTATTCCACTTTTCAGGATGGCCCAGTTCTTCCTTTGTCTAAAGGCATACTGTCACTGGATTGCTCAGTTCTATGCAGAGGCTCAGCGTGATGGAGAGCACAATGTCTCAGTTTCTGCCATCATTAGCACCGGCCTTGATTCGTGCATTCCTGTAATTTGTCCAGAAGTGCGTACTTCTGCATGTTTACTAAATTACAAGCACTGTGTGTTGTAATTTTTAAGATGTCTTAGCAATTAGCCCAGGTTTCTTTTAAACTGTTTAACCCTGGTTTGCACTGTTTGTCATTATCATTATGAGTAAATTGTGATCAGGTCTTATTTGATTCCACCTCACTTTAGTGCCTTTTTTATTTTTTAGAGTGCTGAAGTAGTTTGCTCAGCTGCTGTGTCTTGTCTCCATTCACTTTTGCTCACTGTACGACCCCATGAATATGTGCTGCATGTGGCCAGTTTTCAGAATCTGTTTCAAAGAGCAGAGTGTCTGTATTATCTGCAACAATTACCGCCAAAGGTATGTACGTATTTTCGTAGGCGTACACAGTTTAAACTTATACGAAGAGTCTCCTATATTGATGGAAAAAGAACAAGCGTAAAACATCACACTCCCTACAACAAGGAAGCTCTTTTATACGCTTTGACAGACCCTATCCCTCCTCGTCACTAGAGTTTGTGGCTGATTATAAGTGGAGAAAGAAGCGAGTGTGGAGACAATTTAGAACACTTTTTGAAGCGGTATTTTATACGTTTTAGCTGAGGTTTTTTACTCCTTTCGGCAAAAAGGGTTGTTGCTCTAAGACAAAGCTAAAAATAAACCGAAGAGATGGAGAACTCGTGGGTTTGGTGGAAATAGTCTTAATAGTGTGTCTATGGAAGCTGTTGCGTCCAATGCGCGGAAGCTTTTGTGACGCGGCTAAATTAGCACCGCCGTATTACTTCAAACAATGGCCCACCCAATCAAACGCCCATGGGCTTTTTCGGTTGGTGGGTTCTTTTTTGGAGTTCCCAATGCTCACTTTTATGTCTTTGAAAACTAAAATTTTGTGAACAATGTTGTTTACTGATTAAGCTATTTCAAGGCTTAGAATCAATCGTATGTTCTTAGGATAGACTTGTTAGTTCGTCCTCAGAAATTTATTAAAAATTGGCAAAACAGTAATTGTAAGACGGTTTCCAAAATGTCAAATCCGAAATTACCGATTCCGAAAAAGCGCCCATCGGACTGTTTGGCATAAATGCAGTCGCCAAACATTGTCTTCCTGTCTTCTTGAGAGGCGTCCGTAGAAACGCCCGTGATTTTGCTCTGTCCTCTGAAGTCCGAACAACGTAATGCTTAAAATAAAAAAAATAAACTGTAAGTAAAAGGTAACTGCTGTAGTAAGTAATTTGCTAGAATGTCGAACTTATTGATATGCTCTTTGGTCGGCCACGGTAATTATGTTTTCGTCTTTTATTTCAGATTCACAGTGTCCTGCATGGTAGCTTATGTCTGTATTTAGTGATTCCTTGGTTTAATGCCGTTGACATGGAACAAGAATGGTCAGAGCGAACTCGGATGTTTCGCAAACTGCTAACTCCAATGCTCAAGGATTATGAATCGTTGTATTCAGAGTCTTGGTCATCTCATAACGCTGATATTAATCAAGGTAATTCATGTGTTGTTATTAATTATTGATTTGCTGTATTTGTAAGTCATTACTAAATTATGAATAAACTTCAACTTCAGCGACTTTGTTAAACTATGTTTTGAATCCGTTAGGCTTGAACTATGTGTTTAAGATTTTCTAGATTTTCTAAGATGTGCGTTTCCTTGAGTCACACTTATTTAATGTGCACAAATTTCGGTGTGTAATATAACAATATTTTACCATTTTTTCAGCCAAACTAAAGGTTGAACTTGGTAAAGCTTTCTTGTGTGATCTACTGGATGGAATTCGTTCAGAGGGAACCAAAACCAAACAGATTTGCCATAAATATCTAAAGGATTCTGCTGTTGGTACTCTTAGGTTGTTAGAAAGATATTCCAATGATCTGAGTGAGTTGTTTTGCATAGTCAACAAGGTTTTGTCTGGATCCAAATTTAGCTATGTTCTAAATCAATCATCTATTTAGATAGTTGCCAACTTTATTTTACTCTAATGCATCTGATATATAAATGTTATCGATTAAAATAAATAAACAAATTAGTATCGACCGACTGAGACTCACCGTTAAGATAATACTTACTAATGTGGTAATTCCTTTTGGGCACATTGTTCGCTTGCAGTCTAAATCAAGTCCAAAATTTGATGATAGTTTCCAAAATAAGTTATGTTAGCGTACGAGCACACTCTGCACTATCCCGCTTCAAATATTCGACATTTCCGTTCGAGGCAGTTTTTGCCAGTTTCTGACAGTTGGGCAACAGCTGCGTAGTTATGATTATATTAATTCGAAAGATCTCACTGAACTCTGCATTTTTGCACTTATCTTTCTATCTGTTGCCAATGAGATATAGCCAATTTTCTTTTTTCGAAAACTGGCCCTTTTCACAGAAATCAAATAATTCATCATTTCTTGAGCTATGCAAGCCGTAAACTTAAACTTAGGGCGTGGATCTGATGGTTCACAGGGGCAAATTAACCAAGGCATGATCGTCGCAATGATACAATTTTCTGTGCATTCGTTATTTCTGACAGTTGGTTTTGCTTCTGTCTTCAAGTCTTGTTTTCAGACGTTTATTTTCTGTGTTCGTTTAGAAACAACCGACCTATTGTTAGAAATTCTTTTGTCTTTCCTTTCCGCATTGTCAGTTCAGTTGGGCCCTGACTTTGTCAGCACAACGATCCAAACGTTAATGGTTTTGAGCAAGTTAGTGTGGCCTATGATATCTTGTTGGAGTTGGAGTGGTGCTAATCTTTTGTGTTAGGATTACCAAGTTACACAAGTTACAGCTGAAAAATATGCCATCTTATGTGTCTGTATATACTTTTATAAATAGAGGAGATACATTAGTATTTTATGCTTTGTTCCAGTGAAAAGTTGAGTAACGCAGTGAATCAGGACACAGTTACTGGTTCCAAGGTGCTGGTTCAGTAAGTGATTTGTTTAGATTCATTTTGGTTGATTGATTAATTGTCGGCATCAGCGCACCCCGGGGGAAAGGTTGGGGGGTTCCAATCCCCCCATTTTTATCCGACCCTCCCGGAGATTTTTGGGGAGAAGGCAAAAATTGCAGTGCAATTTTCAGTGCATAAAACTATAAAATACAAAAATTTTTCGCGCCTCCTGGGCCTTTACATCACAATTTTTAAAATTTTCGTCGTCTGCGGCGCTTTTGTATTTTTATTTTAAGAAATTTCGTGGCTGTGGCGTATTTAAAGTATTTTAATTTTTCACGTCTGCGGCACCATTTTATCTTGATTTTAAAAATGTTCTTTTTTAGGTCAAGTTTTTTAAAATTTGTTCGCCTACAGAGCTTTTTATTCAAATCTTTTCAAGGTTTCCATTATAAATTTTTCTATAATGTCAAAAAAGCTCTCAATTTTGGGTTACGGACTAGTCGCAAATTTCGTCACTTTTGTTGCAGCGACACCCCCCAAGTGTAAGCGCTTTTGGCGGAAACAAAATTTTTTCGGCTCGACCCCCCCCCCACTTTTCAAAATCATGGGTGCGCCCATGATTGACGGTGTAATTATTGCAGATTACTGTGTGCTTGATTCACAGATTTTGGTTTAAGCAATTGATGCTTGATTAGAGTCGCTTGTCAGTTTCTTTGGCATTGATGACAATTGGCATGGCAGGCCTTGACGGTTATAGTTTGTAAATTTTTAATTTCACAAAGAATGGTAAGAGTGTGACAGGCGTCACACTGTATGCAAGGAAGGCAAAACCTATGCTATGCGCACTAACGGCTTACCCCCCCCTCACATCGTCCCTATATGGGTAAATAGTTCTGAACGGGGGTCGCTCACTCGCTTAGTGTATTTTCTACATGTAAGTGTTAAACATACACGCTTAGACCCCTCCCTAAGTAGGGGCCCCTGTTAATTTCAACTTGTAAAGGAGTGAGCGACTCCCGTTTGGACCCCGTACCCATATTGGGGCGGTGTGAGAGGGGGTCAATTTGGGGGGGGGAGTAAGTCGTTAGCGCGCATAGCATATATTTTGCCTTCCTTGCATAGAGTGTGACGCTTGTCACACTTTTATCATTGTGTATCTTGACTTCACTTATTCAAATTCATTATTCATTTGAGCAAATTTACCAACATGGATTTTGTTTGGTAGCTTTATCTAAACGGTGTCTTTTAGTTTGCTCAATATACTCCTGCTGATTTGCCGAGAGACTTCTCGAAAATTTCAGCAGTTTACTGGAAATATTATAAGCATGACTTTGGACAATTTCTATCCAGCGGTCAAACAGGTTTGTCTCTATTATTGTTCCTATTAGTTTAAGTATACGTTTTCTGTTTTGCTTCCGTTGCTTGCATACGTATATACAAATACTATATAGCAGAGGATGGCTGTTTGCGTACAACTACTCTGAAGCAATGAACCTAGTAGGTATTGAAATTTTCTTTTTTAGATTAAATGCATAGATGTAGAGCAGGCATTCTATCACCTGTTGTACACGATTGTAGATGTCAAATGGAGATACTTCTTTGCAAACTCTTCCGTAGAAGAAGTGTCTAACATGAACCACTTCTTGGCTACTTTCAAGGTAATAAACTGTTACGCTGACCTTATTCCAACGATTACTTATCAGGTGCCCGCAGAAGTCTAAGCATAGCAGTTTGTTGTTTGTTGCAATTTATATTATTAGTTTAACTACAAAAACACCGTTAAATCAGTCGTTGGTTACAACCTACAAGGTTTGTGATTTTTGTTGACGTATCTACGTCTTTCTTGTTTATGAGGTCCTTTCTTGTTTTTTTTGTTGTAGCTTTTGTATATCCCATCTGGTTTCGTTCTTTTCGATATTGTTTTCAGGTCTTCGGCGAAGGAATGCAGAGTGATGAACCAGCTATTGTGAAAAGTACTGTAACATTTCTGAATGATCTCAACAACAAATGGAGTCTTTATTCTAAGGTCTGATTAAGTTTTAATAGTGAGTGTTAACAATGCGGTTTTTCAAAATAAGGAAATGCGTAAGAGTAGGTGAAGGTTTGCTAGATTGAGATCTCCGGAATGTGGGCTTGTTTTCTCAAACAGCTTTCCTGATGCTGATCATTCCGAAGAGATAACTAAGGTTGCACCAAAGCATGAGAAAGTTTACTTATAAAGGCAACTAAAGTTCCCAAAGCTTATTGTGCGCACTTGAGCACGATATGCTTGTTATGCTTGTGCTGAATCTGTCAAAACTTAAGAGTGGAATTTGAAAATAAATGGAAAATAAAATAGATTTAATTGAAATTAATCCTTTTATTTTCAGGACGCATTTCAGTCACTACTACTGAATAGCTTTCTGGAAGTGATATTTGGAACTGTACTGGCTGGCTGTCTCCCACTTCTTGTGGAGGATTTTTGTGAAATTGTAGCCCTAATGATTTCTTCAACCAGTTCCACTATTGCAGCTTTTATAGATCAATTTATGCCTCGCTTGTTGAACTCCTTGTCGGTCTGTTTAGTGCCTGGGGATGAACTGTGTAGCATCATGGAAAAGATTCGAGGAGAAACGGTATAGTTTAAGGAAGCTTAGTTTTGTAGTCAAATTTATTGAATGTACTATTATATGGCCGTGCCGGCCGAGTGGTTAAGGCGTTCGACTTTGGATCCGATAGTCCGAGGTTCGAATCCCCGCTGCCACAAGGCTTTCACAAATCCCCTTGAGCAAGGGACTAAGCACATATCGGTTCGCCGTGGGCTCTAGCCAACCCAGCTATCCATCCTTAGTTGGTCGGTAAATGGGTACCACTCATGTGGGAAGGTAACAGGAGACCGTGTAGGGCATCTGCCTTGAGGAGCTGGTCCCTCCTCCACGGTTGTAGTCATCATTCGAGGTGACACTCCTGGCTCAAGGGCTGTGTATCCGGGGATGAGCACCGGCACCCTAGACCCTGATAAGGGTAGGAGAATTCTCCGGGGGTTACCTTTACCTTTTTTACTATCATATCTTCTAATTTTACAAGATTATGACTCGTAAGACTTATCTTGCTATTCTCCCTCTCAAGACGGGACTGCAGACAATCTTGATTGCTTGTTCTGCAATGAAGAGGAGAACAGTTCAGCCCTTACTGGCGGGGTGTCCAGCCACAGCTACACTCTGAAATTACTTTTTCGGTGACGGGTTATCTGCCGCTGAAATGCTACAATTTCCGAAGAAAGTTCTGGATCTCCTGAGCAGGGCCGGCCGCATCTGACAGGCGGGTCTATGGCATCTGCCGAATCGCTGCATTAGAAGATGAAGAAGAAGAAGAGTTCTAAATCAAAATTCTAATTCCTACAGATCATAGTCCGGAACATTTTTCAGAATATGATATAAAGTTTGGGCGGATCCACTTCGCACGTAACAAGGTGAAAAGTCTTCAACTTTCAGATAAAATTACTCAACAATCGCAGCTTCAGACTCTTAAACTCGTTAAAATAAATCTTTTGACAATAAATTATGTGACGCGAAAAAGTGACAACTGTTCTTATTTCCAATGTTTAACACATGAGATCTCAAATTTGAGGCGAAATTACTCAATAACCGCAAGGCTTACGACTTTAATTTTAAAAACTTGTTAAATTATATCGTTTGAACAAAATATTTAAAAATCAGCGAGATCGGAGAAAGTAGAAAAATGACCCAAAAATGGACCCCCTTCCCCTTAACTGACCGAGCTGTCGTAGCCCACATTAAAGATTACTATCTGCTTACCTTGACCGATATACAATGACGTCAGCTTTAGCTAACCCTGCAACCATAAGACTGGAACAACGATTGGTGCTGTATCTCAGGGACTGCGTATTCGGTGATGAGCGCGGGCGCCCTAGTCCTTCGCTTCACTAGGGTAGGAGGATTCTCCGGAATTACCGTTTCCTTACCTATCTTAGGGCCTTTTCGCGAATGGGTAGAGTAGAGTAGAGTTAAAATTAACTCTACCCTTTTCGCGAATGGCTAGAGTTAATTTTAACTCTGCGCGTTTTTAACTCCTCTTAACTCGGCCAGCAGAGTTAAGAGGAGATAAAAAGCGCAGAGTTAAAATTAACTCTTCCATTCGCGAAAAGAGTTAGGCAGAGTTAATTTTAGCTGATTAACGTAACGGTCATAAAAGCTGCTGAATTCAGGTAAACTTTATTGTGGAATTATTTTAGCGCACTTATTATGTAACACTGCGTCAAATTTTGACTTGCTGTCCTTGTATAGAGCCTAAATTTACGGGGTGCACCATTTACGGATTATTGAATGACGACTCAAATTTCTTCGTGCTTATTAGCTTTACACTTTTTAGTTGCGACGTTTAGATGATTAATATGAAAACCAAACACCGCTTTCGCAGGCTTTATAGGATACAACCTGCAGTTCTGCATTTATATAAACAACCTTATACACTTTCCTGCTTATTATTGTTCTTCCGAATAAAGTAGATCATTCGTCCAAAACAGAGTTTGGCATTTCCATGAAACGGTATCAAGTTCAAAGAACTCTTTTACATAGTTTAACTCAACGTTGACTTGACATGGTAGTAACAGCTAATTTTATGAATGTAAGAAAATGACATTGGCATGGGGTCTGTCTAAAAAGCGGAAGCGGAAGTGGAAATGAAAGCGGAAGTGTGGTCTAGAAAGCGGAAATAAAAACGAAAACACGGTATAAAATGTGGAAACGGAATTTTGTCTAAAAAGCGGAATCCAAAATATGTCTAAAATGCGGAAACGGAAAAACGGTCTAAAACGGAAGCGGAAACATTTAGTGTGTTCCAGACATTTCACTCGCTAGACGGCGCTGTGGCACAGTTCGGGCATCCAATGAAAAATCTTAATTCGTTAGCATTCTGCCAACGTGTTAAGCGTGTAGTAAACTTGCAGTGCTTTGATTAAAAGAAATGGAAATTTTATGAATGAATAAAATGAATGCATAATAACTGAAAGTCTATGGATACATCAAAATAAAATATAAGAGAATGACACGAAAAAATACGAAAAAAATATATCTGGAGAAACCTGTCCACAATTAAACAAATTTTTGGACATTTAATGGATAACAATGGATACGGATAAATTTATTAAGTTAAATTATTTTATTAGACATGTAAAACTAATCAAAAGAAATATCAGAAATCAAAATGCAATTGGAAAATTTTAATTTCTTCGCATTAAAAAATTTCATTGCAGGATACAAAATCAATCCATAAACTAGTTTAAATCGAATATATCCGTTATGTAAAGTTTATCCCAATTTCCCCTTTTAACGGCAACCATTTCTAAACTTACATTCTTTTTAGTTTTTACCTTAGTCCTACTACAGTTTGCTGGTGAAAATTACTTTTTGGACAAACAGAACTATATACACAGAGCGATTATTCGATTCGAGTTCCAGTTTAAGATTTTACCAGGAAATGGTTGCCCATGAAATGGGTGCTGGGATAATGAATTAATAATCGAAACAGACCCTGAAAACTGTCGAAGAAGTAAGGCTGGTTTGGTTGTAACTTTAAAGCGGTCTGAAATGTGCATATATTTATTTGTGATCCTAAAAGTGCAGAGCGTTTCACTCTGCCAGTTTTCTCATTTTCAGTAACGATTTTACTTAATAACTATTTGTTTATGCAATTACTATTGCATAATTCACTAAATATTTCAACATATAGGATTTAGCTTTTAGCATTTGGTTTTTGGTTCTGCAAAAATCTAGACCGTAATCCTATTTATTTATTCACAAGTTTGACCAGTTTCAACTCGCTGTTACTCGTTTTGGACCCTGATTCCGTTTCCGCCTTTTAGAGCCGCTTTTCCTTTCCGTTTCCGTTTTTTAGACAGTGTTTCCACTATTATTTCCATTTTTTAGACCCCGATTCCGTCCGTTTCCGCTTCCGCTTTTTAGGCAGACCCATTGGCATGTTAGGTTAAACTCTACATTGTTACTGCACCCACGGTAGAAGTCAGAGGTAGAAGAACAGCCAATCAAATGGCAGCCAACGAAACAGCCAGTAACTTTAAACATTGAATGCTGTCTGATTGGCTAAAGCAGCTAACCAAATTCAGAGCCGGTTTTTTTCCTGCTGCGCCTCAGCGCAGCAGGTCTTTTAAATTTGCTCGGCGAGGGGTCCAGCACGAGCTTTCCGTGTTAAAAATACATTTCACCATAATTGCACGTAAGCAACGGTTTAAGATAGGATTTCCATGATTTCTGTGTAGATGGCATTTTCAAATACTTGCTTCTCAGTTCGTGTAATTATGCATGTATATATGTAATGGATGTACTGACTTTATATAACAGTTTCAAAACCGGAATTGCTCATTAGAATTCAAATTCTAATGATTAAAGATAGACTAGAGGCAGCAAAGGCTAATCGCTGCATTTGAAAATTTCAAGCAGAGAACCAGAAAGTGGAAAAAGATGTCTCATAAAAATATTGCGCATTCAACATACAAAAATGTTTTAAGCTAGTTTTAAACATTTAGCTAACTAAGAGCTATAATACCTAACTGGAACGATGTTTTGCACACATTTTTACAGTTTTTAAGCAAGTCGTACACTTACTCATGAAAGATTGTTGGCTGCGCAGCAGGTTTATAGTTTAAGTAAAATATCTGCTCCGTGAAACTCAACCTTTTGCAGATAATATTGCTTGTTCAGACAGAAATTTGTGTAAATGTGTGCTGTTTATACAGAAACTTGTATCTATTTAATATATACAATGGAACATCAATGACAGCCAAAATTTTGCAACTGCGTCCTGTAAAATTAACGTGACAGCAATTTTAAGCCTACAGTAATGCAACAAAGCAATAGCTGCGTGATAACCATGCTTAAATAAAATATTTCAATAAGTCCATTGTTTAATTACCTTTAAAATGATCCAAAAAGTGTTTTAAAATGTCTAATATTAAGTGAGCTACGACAACTTTTTACAAAGGCTGTTCACTGATTACTGAAGGTTTTAACTCCCTCTGACTAGTGCTCGGAACGGTTCCGCTAGAACCGGTAGAACCGGAACCGGAACCGGGAGGATTTTTAGAACCGGAACCGGAACCGGAACCGGTAGCATTTGGAACCGGACCGGTTCCAGTGTAATTTGTCTCAGATGATTTGAAAAATATATCTAAAAATTAAGTTTTCGCCTGCAAATTTTCAAAATTTCTCTAGCTTTTAAATAACACTTTCAGTCTGGAAATTCTGAAAAATTTTCTAGCTTTTGAATGTAGTCTTTTGAAAGTTTTCCGAAACCTATTTTGCGGCATTATTTTTTATCAAGTAAGAGTTTTGACTTCTTCTTGCATGTTGGTAAGATATGCAATTACTTTTGAGCTGATGATTCCTTTTTGGAGTAACCAACATTGAAGCATTAATAATAATTGTTTACTTGGAGCAAGGTCTGTCTCTTGTGCATTTTATTGTGCACATGCGCATTTTTTTCAAGCTGCACACATGAATTTAATAATGCACAGCTGGCTTGCACCAGTCGTGTTTAGTTTATTTGCGAATAACTCTTAAACTCGAGTTTACTAAAGCTGGAATTTATGTTTAAATTTTAAACACATGCTCAAGTGATGTTTAACTCATGCTTAGCTAAACACGAGTTTAAATTTAAACAGGACTTAAACTTGACTTGGTCACGTTTTACTTCCACAAGCCAATCAAAACAATAAACTCGTCCAATCAAAAGGTACTATTCCAATTTAAACTGCACCTTAAATGTGAGGTTTAAATACGACATTAAATTAGCAGAACGTTCTTGAAATTTAAACCTGACATTTATTTTAATCTACAAAAGAAACAGGACATATTTATGATTTTTTATGTACATGAAAGCTTTAATTTTCAAGACGTTGACTTTCAGGGCTAACATAATATACTCGCGAAGAACTGATTAGTCATGAAAAATCCAATTCCACTATTTTTCGTCAAAATTCAAAACACGTGAGTTTCAGGACGGGAACTACAAAATTACGATCTCGCAATTACAGTTATATTATATTTTTTCATACCTGATGTCAAACCATAGCATATAACTGATTTTGTCCTAAGCACGACCTTAAACCTGGTCCATCTCCTGTTTAAATTTCCAGTAGGTGATGTTTAAACTTGACAAATTTAAAACTCGAGTTTAATTTAAACTTGACTGGTGCAAGTGAACTAATGGCTAAACAGGAGTTAAACCTCAGGTTTAGTTTAAACACGAGCTAAACACGACTGGTGCAAGCCACCTTTAAATGCACAGTCAAATTATACTTCCGCTAACCACAAAGTGCCCTAAAAAATTTCGAAAGTGCTTCAAATTTTAAAAAAGCTCTAGCTTTTACCTGGGGGCTGCCGCCCCCAGACCCCCGCATCTTCTTACTATTTTTCGATCAGGGCAACGTCGCAAAGACCTTACTTTGTTCTATTCTTTCTTGTTTACAAAAGCCACTAATTAATTATTGAAATATTTTTGCTTTGGGTTGTATTTATATACTTATATATGTCCCTTCATTGTCAGAAATTAACGACTGGATTAAGCCAATTTCTCTTAAAGTATTTCTTAACGTTTTTTCCTTTACAACGGTTCGACGCGTACAATGCTAGCTCTGTCACTGCCGTTTGTTAATCTGTTAAAACGACAAAAAATTGTTCAGAAAAAAATTTTTAAATGCAACATTTTTTCCAATTTTTTTCCAATAAAAACATTTTTTCCAAAACGCACCCTATTTTTTAAAATGCACAAAAATGTACAAATATCCGATATCTATCAAAAACAAACCCTGACTTGGAGTTAAGAAACCATCTTTATATCAAAATATAGCCTAAGATTTCTTTTTCTAATAGATACCTGGAACATAACTTTGGTTTTCTAGAGTTTTCACTGAATACTAGAATGGGTGCACACAGATTTTCGCAATTTTTTCTTAGTAGACAGTCGTAAGACAAACAAACATTTGAATTCTTCACTGGTTCCAAATTTTTACATTTTTCCACTTCCTACAGCTACAATGTACCGCCGAATGTCAAGAAATAGGATTCCAGTGTACAGTATATGTCTTGCTGTATCTCGCTACTTTAATGCAAATAAGAAACATGACTAGTTTTTGAGCAAGCAAGATGGTGAATTGCGAATAATTAACAAATTTTTGGTCAATTGTCAAGCAAAATAAATCAGAGCACCTGCTAATTAGTGGCAGTGAATGCGTAAATCCTATACTTAGTGACAGTTGAACAAACTATTACCAGGGACACAGGAAATGAGTTTAGGATTGAAATTTTTTACATATTCATTACACTTTTAACACATTTTAACACTATTAAAACTGGTATAAAAATTAATTACTATTTTACATGTAAATTAATAACGTTGAGCATATAACAACGTTGGCTCATAAGGTTTTGGTCCAATTTATATAAAAAACTAAAAAAATTGAATTATAAGCCTTTTTACAAAAATCTCAATTGGAACCGGAACCGGCAGCTAGAACCGGAACCGGAACCGGAACCGGAACCGGAACCGGAACCGGTGCTCTGGAACCGGAACCGGAACCGGTTTCAAAAATCGGAACCGGTCCGAGCACTA
>JASAND010013638.1:0-18607 GCA_030248195.1 Trissonchulus latispiculum
GTCGGCCTTAGTTGATATTTGAAACCTTGCTTTTGGATATTCTCCTTATATGCTCAGAGCAAGTATACATACATAAATACATAAGAGTATGACAGCTGACTATGTATTATCAGCTTGACACACCCTGTGCACGCTAACGGCTGCCCCCCCCCCCGCAAATTAGACCCCAGTGACCCCCCGCAAATTGGTGCCCAGTCGAAACGGGGGTACGCTCTTTCTCTATGCTTGTGTGATACAGCGCGAAAACACAAGCACTACGTGCTTACTGAGTTTTGTGTCTGTTTCGAGATTTAGAACACACGCATAGCGGACAAATTGTTTTGAAGCGAAGACTGAAGGGTCTAGCTTACGGAGGGGGTCGGTGGTTAGTGTGCAGAGGATGTGTCAAGCTGTACACACATAGAGTATGCCAGCTGTCACACGCTTAAGAGGTATTATGTACTCTTACACATCTCGTGGATCCTTGTCTGTGGGGGATTTCGCTTCTAAATATCAGTTGTTTTGATGCCCGAAAAAATTTTGTTTGACTATTGGTGATTTGTTTTATTTAAACTATTTACGTACGCACGCACATAATGAAAAGAATATGTCACTAGGACTACCCTACTGTAAGAAACTAGAGAAGGGTCTGTGCTGTGCATGTTATCGGTTGCCTCCAGTCCACACATTTTCCCTGAATTTATTTCCCATATTCTTGAGCTGAAGAAAAAAGAAAAACACAGTTGATTTGAATTCCTGTTACACTCAAAAGTTTAAATTGTGTGAAAAAAGGGATTCCATGTTTGGGTGGCTGTGGTGTGGCTGGCCACCTATAGTTTGCGCAGTATAGTTTCTGCTCTTGTTTTCTGTACAGTATCTGGTGCCATACTCTTATCATTATGTGACAAGCGTTACCAGTTGTTATGCAATAACAAGAGTGCATGGAGTAGGTATACTACTGTGTGTGTTATTGGCTGTAACTATCCGATGCTCGCTATCTCCTAATTAGTACGCGCTCTTGTATAGGTACCAAAAATTTCAGGGGGCGGTTTTGACCGAAGACTGGGGGATCATGCAAAATTTTGTGCTTTTTCGCACAACAATTGTTACACTAACATAATAATATGCACCTGTGCTATTAAAGTTTTCTAAGGTCCATGGCTTATATGTATCTGTTAGAACCGAAAGTGACACTTTAAAACTCAAAGCGGAGGTCTGGAGGCACAGCTGCCCAGAAGGCAGAGAATTTTTTCAATTTTGCCATTAAAAAGCTATTGAAACATTGAATTATTACATTATATCATCAATTCTGAAATAAATTATTTGCTATATGCAATATTTTCCA
Organism: Trissonchulus latispiculum; assembly: GCA_030248195.1. Classification (NCBI taxonomy): domain Eukaryota; kingdom Metazoa; phylum Nematoda; class Enoplea; order Enoplida; family Ironidae; genus Trissonchulus; species Trissonchulus latispiculum. The sequence continues at coordinate 1,325 of JASAND010013638.1, forward strand.
ACTATATATATATATCGTAGGAGTCACGGCAGCGACACCTATAATATGCGTGAAAAGTGTGTAAAATAAGCTGCGCAGAAGCTGCGCAAAATCCTGAAATCCAAAATCCTGAAATCAACATTTCACGCGCAAATTGTAGAGCACATCGAGTTTAGTATGTCTGGGAAGTTTCAGCCCCGTATCACTTACAGTTAAAAAGTTGCGCCCCGGACCGGCGATGTTTTTTCCGGTTTCTCCTATTTGATGGTTGTATTGTACATAATATTCACCGATTTCACGTGAACTGCAGCGGTGGGCCAACCTAAAGGGCCATAGGCAGGGTCTAGTAGTACCCTCTTAATTATTTGTGTAAAGTCGGCTCAGTGCTAAAAGTGACCATTGTTGTGGTCGTCGCTCAGGTCGAACGTTACGAACTGGAGCTGATTTCTTTTTATATTCAGAACTTATATATATTGAACTAACTAACGGTCCAGGTTGCGTTTCTTTATCTCTTTATGAATTGCGTATGAGGGGGTGGATACTCACAACCATTCATTCATTCATTCATTCATTCTTCCCTACTGACCACAGTGGCCCGTCAAAAATATCGAAATTTCTCGCTACGTATCTATTCAAGTTTGAAAGCCCAAATCTTCCATGCAATGGTTTTCTGGCACGGAGAATGGGTTCCCGCAGTCAATTTAACCGTCAGACTCACCCATCTCGGGGGCCGCTTCCTGGAGGTCCATAGTAGGCTTTACGTAGCCTCTCAAAACTTTGACTATAGGGGTTTTCTGGTGTACCCAGCTCATTTCCGGTATTCTTTTTGCCGTCCGACGTACCCATTTTGCTAAACGGGCCCCAGTTTGCCGTGTGAAGGGTGGGAGGTCAAGTTGTCGAAAATAAACTTTTTCAAAAGTGGTCAAATTTGGTATCAAATGAAAGCCCTAAGTGAGCTTTGCAACTTTTGTCATAGGACTGCGTACCCAAAGTGGCTGTAGAGTGCTGTGGTGGGGCGGGGCGGGCACTTATATATATGCGATTTTGGGTCAGAAATAGATTTTTCAAAGGCGGTGAAATTTGGTGCCCGAAGCAAACGGAAGAACTTTCGCCATGGATCCATCCACCAAAAGTTGATGAGTCGGATTTATACCTTAACTTTCTCAACCGGAATTTAAAGGATAGACATAGGCCCAACACACATATTATCCCCTTTTGTGCGGAGCATTTTTGTTACTTGTACATATATTCCAACTATATATTCCACTCGCCTTGTCCAAAAGCTCATACTGAGATGCTTCCATTATGAAGACGGTAGTCTGAACATATTACATCCACCGGGTGATTCTTACGTATCATAGGGGTCGCGGCAGCGCAGATTTCATGCGCAAATTGTAGATCACATCGAGTTTAGTATGAGTGGGAAGTTTCAGCCCCGTATCACTTACCGTTAAAAAGTTGCACCCCGGACCGGTTATGAAAGTGATGTTTATTTTTCCGGTTTCACCTATTTGATGCTTGTTATTGTACATATATTAATGTTCGCCGCTTTCACGTGAACTGCAGCGGTGGGCCAATAGAAAAGGCTATAGGGTCTAGTAGTACCCTCTAAAGAATTTAAGAATCGCAACTTTTTTGCGCCGCAGCTGCGCCACAGTGCCGCAGTGGCGCCACAAAGTCGGCTCATAGCGAAAAGTGACCATTTTTGTGGTTGTCGTTCAGATCGAAAGTTACGAGCTGGAGCTAATTTCTTTTTATATTCAGAAATTACATATATTGAACTAACTAACGGTCCAGGTTGCGTTTCTCTATCACTTCCCTAGCACCACAGTGGCCCGTCAAAAATGGCGAAAATTCGAAAACTGAAAAAACGAAATTTCTCACTACGCTATTCTTTTTGCCGTGCGATGTACCTATTTGCTGTGCTGCTCCCAATTTGCCGTTTGAAGGGTCAGTCGGGTGGGGGGGTCAAGTAGTCAAAAATAAAATTTTTCAAAAGTGGCCAAATTTGGAATCAAATGAAACCCCTAAGTGAGCTGACCAACTTTTATCATAGATCTGCACACTCAGTGGCTGTTGAGTGCTGTGGTGGGGCAGTGTGGAGACTTATTCGATTTTGGGTCAAAAATAGATTTTTTCAAAAGCGGTCAAATTTGATGTCAAATGAAAGCCGGAAGCGAACTGAACAACGTTCGCCATGGAACCATCCACCAAAACTTGCTGAGTCAGATTTATACCTTTACTTTCTCAACCGGAATTTAAAGGATAGACATAGGCCCAACACACATATTATCCCCTTTTGTGCGGAGCATTTTTGTTACTTGTACATATATTCCAACTATATATTCCACTCGCCTTGTCCAAAGGCTCATACTGAGATGCTTCCATTATGAAGACGGTAGTCTGAACATATTACATCCACCGGGTGATTCTTACGTATACGTACATATACGCACAATTGTGTTTACAACTAGCAAAACTTAGACGCTTTCAGGGGGAAGACCAGGGGGAACCAAACATTTTTGTCACGATTTCTATGAATTGTATACAGGGGTTTTCAGGGTCGCTGAACACGGATCTGAAAACGTTTTTTGATCCTGCTTTTGTTTTGCCTAGTATATATATACTAGCTAAAGATACGTATAAGTTTACATATAGCTAACGAGAAGCGGGATCGAAAAATGGTTTTCAGATTCATGTTCAGCGACCGTGAAAATCCTTTTTTGGTAACTTTAAAAAAATCGTTTAGGCAAAAACTTTTTTAGGTCCTCTTGGTCCACCCTTAATAAACTTAACATTCAAATAAAATATAAATTTAAAAAAATAAAATATATAAAATTTTAAATTTTTTTTAAAACCACCTATGAGTTCGTGCCGCCGGCGCGAAAAATTTTCAGTAAAGTACAAAATGCCTTGCTTTTATAGGCACCTTGAAGCATTTCAATACTATTGCTTCATTACTATTATTTCAATGCTATTGTTTATGATGGCTTAAACGCAATTGTTTTTATTTTCGCCAATTTTTTTCTGGGGGCGGTTGAGGAAAACCATTTCGGGGGAGGCCCCCCTGTATTTACTCCCCCGCGTTTTATCTCGTCGCTATCACCCATTTCCTATTACATGAACGGTGTACAGGCGGGGATCTGCCCTGGCTTGCGCATTTTCCCTTACAAACTTAACCCCTCTCATTTTTGTATAATTTTGAAAAAGCAAGCCCCGATGCCCGCCAATTTGAATTCTGTATATATACATAGTGCGGGGATGAAGGTGGGTCAGCACTCAGCATGTACCGAATTGGTTAGGCGATAGCGCGCAGTGGATGCATAGTTGTAGCCTATGATACAGAGAGTATAATGTTTTTACTACGTACTCTTAAACTTTACTGTTATATTTAATACTTTTGGCATTAACTATAGAAATTCATTAAGAAGTTTTGTTGATGTTTTAGGTCGCGTGCTTTCTCTGATTTGTCCTTGCTTTCCTTCCTGAATTGTCTGTACCTTTCCAATCCAGATATAATGTCCCATTCCTTATCGTGTCTATTGGTGGTGCACTCTTTTCTGGTGCCAATGTAACATTCCATACGGAATTATATATCTGACACTATTTTACGTACTATATAATTGAGTATTATATACTGTTTAACTGTTTAATGATTTTATTAGATCTATATACGTTTTGACTGACTTATATATTATGTACTATCGATAAACTTTTTGTTTTTCTTGGCTTGTTAGTTCTGGCTTTATACAATTGACTGCTGGAATCCTATTAGACTAATTGCAATCGTACTGTTTCAGCACTTTTGCTCATAATTTGATTTCCTATTATTATGCGATGCGGGTTTTGTTTTTCACGGTCCTGTTTGTGATTACTGTTCAATTGTTTAGTTAATTGTGTACCCGTTTGTCTGTTACTGTGCTATAACTTGGTGTTTGTCAAGGTTACTTAGTCATAGATTGCTGTGAAAACCAGTGTACAAAAATTTGCTGGCTGCCTTTTGTCTTCAGTAGACAATTTACATTTGTTCGTTTGTTACTTAATTTGCCTGATTAGTGTATATGTATGATTTCTTCGTAGTTTCTCGGTTGCGTAATCAAAGATACTTTTTGCTTCTGTTAGAATTATGATGTTTACGTATTGCTGGTATAACATTTGCATTGTTTGTGATATAGTTGTGATACTTCATATTGCATAGTATGCTACGTATTATGTATTTTACGAATTTTGTCTTCAACTATGGGTTTAGCATTTTTTGATGAAGTACGTATATACTTGCATGATTGCTGTTTTCGGAGAATTTAGTTTCATAATTTTTAGTGGGGATAAGCGGCGACAAGCTTGCCTGAATGAAAGTTAATTTTTATCCCTGTTTTGCGAGCGGCGACAAGCTTACCTGAATGAAAGTTAATTTTTATCCCTGTTTTGCGAGCGGCGACAAGCTTACCTGAATGAAAGTTAATTTTTTATCCCTGTTTTGCGGCTGTTTTCATTTTGATAATTTTTGTGAACTTATTTTGTAAAATCTAAAAAAAGTATGAAATTCTATTGTAAAACTAAAATCTAACCTGTGAGCAGATGTGCGAGTCCAAAAAATCTGCCAACGCTAAAACCAGCAAACCAACAAGAGCTTTCTGTGTTAGACTGCCCTATGTATGCGTCTTTCGGAATTCGTGATGGCAGTAGCGGTAACTACAAGGCCAGCAGAAGCAGAAAAATATAAAAATTAAAACAAAAAATGATCAAATTTTCTAAAATCAGATAACAATCTGCGAGTGAGAATCACTTTGGACATCCCGAGTGTATATAATGGATTCCCAGTCTTATTTGGATAATTAAGTTCAAAGAAATCTTTGATTTAGTCAGGTAGTGTCCGCATTTTGTTTGCATTTTGCAGAGAAAACTTTTGCAAAGTTCCAATCTGTCAGCTGCGCTCGCAAAATGTCATCAAGCTTGATATTTGGTTTAGGCCTCGTATATCCCGTCAATTTTACAATGTTGGTATGAGAGCTTTAGCGAAGCTGGTGTTTAATAGTCTTGAATTGATTACACCGCAAGCACTTCACTTTCGCATTTCATTGCCAAATTAATATATACGTACTATTGCAGATACGGAGGTCGTCCTAGAACATACTTCCCTGTATTGAAGCATTCTGATTTTTGTAACAAGAACGATTCCGTATTATATACCGTGGTCCCTGAGAATACATGTTGAAATGTTTCCTCTAATACTCATGTGCACTATGATTAGTCCATTTCCGACTATCACACACTTGCTTTGTCAGACGCTGAATGTACCTGCCCAGATTCAGTTATCATGACTGTTCTTTCGTATATATATGTCAATTCAAGACGTGAACACCTAAACCAACGTTCGCCTTTTTTCTGCTACCGGTTTCGGATTCTCACACCCTTCGCCAGACTGAGCATAGATGAGTGTCTATTTGCATACTTCCCAAATCGAATAAGTATATATTCTTGCACTGTGAACAGATAGACATACGGACCAATGAGCATAGTTTGCACTCGCGTAGATAATACGATTCAGATTTTTTCTTGATGTTGACCAGGAACACGAGCAGAGACGAAGGAACTAGAGATCAGATCTGGAAGCAGCATCATTTATCCTTACACTCGACTGGCAATAGCACTGAAACTTGGTTGAACAGTTGCACATAAATCGTTATTGTATTCTAGCTTTTCAGTCGTTGTTGTAAGTAGCCGTGTTCATCCCTTTTTGAGAAGCAAGGTCACAGATAGTCACAAAGAGCAGCCTCTATGCAATATCTTTCGATTCCTTCAGGAGCTGCAAATCTGGTAGCTAAGTTGGCTGTAGTCGCTCTTCTTAGAAGATCTTAGTTATTGTTTCAGGACGGTTCCTTTAATCTTACGTACTTTAATTAAACAAAATTCCTGAAACAAATTAGAATATTTGCTACAAGCAGGAACTTGGAAACTATTCAAGAATAATAAGCTACCAATAATCAAGGTTTGCATGCATTTATATTAGAGATGCACTGGGCCGGTGCCTACAAGTAGGGGGAGGTCGGCGTTAAGGTTTATAACGGCATATACAAATTTTGCAATAATTTCGTTTGTCTCACATTTTCTTTAAAATTTGTCAGAAAATGGGCTGTAACAATCTATTTTGATTTTCCAAGTTTAGTAATGTTGGTCAAGTTTAACATCAAGTCAGAAATCAACATAAAGCAGTGGAGTCGGTCTGTCCTGCTGCGGACTACTTCACTCAGGCACCATGAAGGCCTGAGTGGTCCGTCCACTCTGGAACCATGTTTGCATGAGTGAGCGAAACGCTGTCCGAGCAGTCGCTGTGGGAGGTACTCTTCTGCAGCGGCTTTTCTTACCGGCTCTGTTTGCTGCCTTTTCTTTCTTTTGTCTAAGTTGCTTTTAGAAGCTGGATTTTAAATGAGTGCTTCGTAGTATACAGTTCCTTAAATAAATAAGTTATTTAGCTACATTAGTAGTCCAGAAACTATGCACAGAAAGTTAAGCATTAAAATTAATCACGGGATTAAATTTACTTTACTTGTTATCCGCCGATGTTTTACTAATCATTACTAACACTACTAACCATACTAACAATACTAACCGTACTAACACTACTAACCATGTACTAACCCCTGCCGCTACTAACCTCAATACTAACAATGCCGCCTGAGCAAGCAGGTGTGTCTCCCCTAAGGAATTTCGATAATAGCCGTAGTTTATTTGAAATAGCGGTATATGTGTACTCTTACCAGCGATATCCGTGTATACTTACCCTTCTTTGCTGCACAAATTCTTTCCATAGATGTTACTGTAATCCTACTTGAATACGTTTGCGACAATGCTAGTCACATTGCACATGCTGATGCCTCGGATTCCTAATTACGCAGTGTACTACGAGAACTAGATTTCCGTAAGACTATGCCACCAACATAATGTTTGGTTACCCTTCTTTGCTGCACAAATTCTTTCCATAGATGTTACTCTAATCCTACTTGAATACGTTTGCGACAATGCTAGTCACATTGCACATGCTGATGCCTTGGATTCCTAATTACGCAGTGTACTACGAGAACTAGATTTCCGCAAGACTATGCCACCAACATAATGTTTGGTTATCCGATTGCCAACAAATCTTATTGTGAGATATCTTGGCGTTCCGCAACCGAGCATAAAACACTAGATCTATCTAAAATAAGTTGAATGACTGCCGGCATAGTTAGATATAGTTATCCATTTTTTCTGTGTTTTCATTTTTTCTATAGTTTTCACTTTTCCACATTTTTTCACTTTTGTATTCAATCCTTCTTCATTTTCTGTTTCTTTTGACGCCTTTTTTTTCTTTTTGGTCTGTTTTTTCTCCCTTCCTACCGTTTTCCTTTCCCTCTTCATTCTGATATTTATTCCTCATGTCTTTTTGCTTCATTCTTCATATCTTATGCTTCTTCATTCTTACTTCTTTCTTCCTGCACTGCTTCCATTTTCCTTCTAACTTTCTCCTTTTACTCTCCTTACTTTTTGTTTTTCTTTTCTTCCTTCTTCTTTTGTCGTTATTTTCTTTCATCCTACCTTCTTTTCTTTTTGCGGCTAATCTCTTCCTTCATTGTCAACTTATTTTTCCTGCACTGTTTCCATTTTCATTCTAACTTCCTCCTTCTGCTCTCCTTACTTTTTGTTTTTTCTTTTCTTCCTTCTTCTGTTTTTTATTTTCTTTCATCCTTCCTTCTTTTCTCTTTGCGGCTAATCTCTTCCTTCTTTGTCAATTTATTTTTCTAGTTTTTACCTCATCCCTTAACCTACTTTTGCCTTTCTTTCTTTTTCTTTTCTTTGTCTTGCTCGCAGCTATTGCTGTTTTCTTTTTCACATCCCTGTTTCTTTTTTCTGTCGTCTTACATGGACGTAGCTGTAAAATAATTCATAGGAGGCGGACCGCACCATCAGACTTCAAAATTTGCTGTGGCAGCAGTTTCCTTTTGAAAAAATACAAGGGGATGCGGCATCTAGATCTTGGGTACGGGTTGTGTTATGCAGCCGGTGACAAGGCTTAGGTATAAAATTCTTGGTGTGGGCTGAATTGGGAACGCAAAGAATAGCCGGGTGTCTGGGTCTCTGAACCAACAGAAACTGAGAAATTATTTAATTTGTGGCGTATAGGGATTTTTTGCTCAGCATTCTTTGAAATAAAAAGCTAAAGTACGAGGGCTCGTACATTTTCATTCATGCGCATGTTGCAGAAACCGGCCAAGCCACATGAGTGGCACTCATGCTGGCGCTCCAAACACGTAGTATAATGCTACTACATACGAAATTGGTTCCGACGGTGCTAAAAATTTCCATTCTGCGATAAATTTAAGGGTTTCCACACTTTCCCTGCCCCAGTTACACGTCTGTTTTTGAGTTATACTCCACTAGATAATTTGCGTTGTGATGCCTGATTATATTACAAAGTTTGCTAATTTACTAAATCACATTTTTGACATTAACTATACTTACCCTATACTAACCTATACTAACCGTTCTAACCTGGTTGCCTACAGCTGATTATGTTACAGTCCTTGCTAGTTTGTTTCTCTCGGCCACAGCTGCACATGATTAATTTATTGCATACAGAAACATTTCTTTTCTAATAGAGTTATATCTTCTTGGAATAATTCACCTGCTGCAGCTGTGGAGACTCCCAGCATCGAACTGTTTAAGCATCGTTGAAGACATTTCCTATATTTGTGAATCTTATTCTCTCCGTCTTGTATTTTCTTTGCTTTCAATGAATTGAATTGAATTGCTAATTGCTTTTCGCAGAATTATTTGTCGGAGCAACGCTAGGGTCCTGCTCCGCAGCATGAAGGTCCTTATGGCTAGACCGCATATTAGAAACCGTGGTGTTCAAGTACGCAAAAGTTGTCAGAGCATTCGCTATAGGTGTTGTCTGCGTAATATATACTACGAGTTCCAAAATTTAGGATATTTTGGTGCAATGGATAACTTGGACAGTAATCACCGGTTACGAAAACAAGGGAAATGAAGCAACATTCACGTGCTACCAGAAAAGTGGGTTTGCCGAATTTTTGCAAGACACGGGTGGGATTAGCCTGTCTAAGTGAGGACAAGTTCAGTCAGCAATCGTGGAGTCCTGAATGGCTAGTCATTGTATATCCATGGATGTTTGAGTGTGCATGGGGTTTCTTAGTAATCATCTCAGATAAATCTTCCGTCCTTGTAAGTGTCGTCTGAGCTGACGCTTACATTCATTATGCCCGGGCAATTGTATAAACTTTCACAGAATTGTTGCGACGGGCAGCAGTTGGGTCGGTCTGTCCGGCTGCGGACTAGTCCAGTCAGGAACCACGGTGGCCTGAGTGGCGACCCCACTCACTAACAGTGGGTTCTTGAGTGGGCGAAACGCTGTCCGAGCAGTCGCTGTAGGTTTTGCCACTCCTGCAGCGGCTTTTCTTACCGGCTGTGCTGGCTGCCATTTCTGTCTTTCTGACTAAGTAACAAAGCTTTATCGCAGCTTGCTATCGATATCTTGCTGCAATGAATATCTTGGAATCAGCCTAACAGTCTTAATCTTTTAACAGAATTTTTGGATGATTCTTCTATCTTTCTGACAAGGTTTCAAAGACGACCAACATCACTAACAACACAGCGCTAGTTTTACCACACGATAACCTTGCAGCAATAGTAACAGGTGCATACAGATGGAATAACAGATGTTATTCATATAGTTCTTCTGTCTAATCAAGATATTTTGCTACAATTGGTAATTGTGGAACTATTCACAGAAATCAGGTTCAGGCACTACATTCAAGTATATGCAGCCAGATAACCAAATTTAACCACAAGATTTTTTTATTAAAGCGGAGTCGGTCTGTCCGGCTGCGGACTAGTCCAATCAGGAACCACGGTGCGTGAGTGGGTAGACCACTCAGGAACCGGGGATTCTTGAGTGGACGAAACGCTGTCCGAGTAGTCGCTGTAGGCGTTGCCCCTCCTGCAGCGGCTTTTCTTACCGGCTCTGCTGGCTGTTTTTTCTATTTTTCTTGAAAGTCTACACAGAAAGTCAGGTTAACACGCTACGTGCATACAGCTAGAAAGCTCGCTTTAATCACAGAAGTCATGCAAGGCGCAACAGCGAGGTTGGCCCGACCGGTTGCCTGTTAGACAGCTCAGGTATTCCTGCTAGCATGCTAGCACCGCTTGTGCCAGAGCAACTTCTGAGAAATCTTTTTAAAGATCTGTTTTTGAAGCTTCGTATTTCTCAATTTTTGAAGATTCGTGTTTTTTTGAAACTTCGTCCTGGACTAACTAAAGTTTGAAAAAGTAAATTTTTTAGTCTTGTATAGTGTACCTGTGTTTTATTCGGTTTGTACAGTGTACCTGTGGTTTTTTTTGTATAGCGTACTTGTGTTTTATGAGTCTTGTATAGCGTAACTATGTTTTGGTCTTGTATAGAGTACCTTTGTTTTTTAATAAATAAAATTAAGATAAAACTATATAAAGAAAGTAAATCGGAAAGAAAAGCACGTAAACATTCCTATGTGCTTGTGATTTTCTTTCCGAGCTATCTCCGATTCCACAATTAGCCACAAGTTCACAAACCATAACCAATTTCGGTTTCATCCATGAATAGCCGCACGTAAAGTACCTACTTGTGGCCGGTTATGCACAAGTTCATTTTTCAGGTTCAGTTTCATCAAGTCATAAGTGTACAAGTATTACATTATTTAGCAATTACACTTTCGAAGGCTTCAGTTCGCTGTTTTATTCTTGAATTATAAACTTGTGAGCTCTGACGTCATTTCAGCGTGTACCTGAAACTGGGAAATCAGCTTGTGGGCAGTGTCCACAAGCAGGGAACCATACTTGTGACAGCTCTCTGAGTTAATATGAAGCACAATTTAATGTTTATTCAGCCTCTCTTTTCAATTTCAGTTTCAGTTTCAGTGACTGAAACTGAAACCTGTACAAACTGAAACCTAGTTTCGGTTTCAGTTTCAGTGACTGAAACATCTCGACTTGTGACTAATCGTTGATGAAACCGAAATTGCCTGTGAACTTGTGACGATGGATGCTGTTAACTTCGGGCTTGTGACTTGTGACCACAAGCTGCCTGCCGATTTTGATGAATTTGGATACCTTGTTGGTACAATTTACACGTTAACAGCTTGTGGCTTCTGATTTCGCTTAAGGGGGGGTCCATTTTTGGGCCATTTTTCGACTTTCTCCGATTTCGCTGATTTTCACATATTTTATTGTCCAGTGGTATATTTTAACGAGTTTTTCAAATTAAAGTCGTAGCTGTCGTCGAGTAATTTCACCTCAAAGTTGAGATTTCATGTGTTAAACATAGGAAATTTAAAAAGTTGTCATTTTTTCGCGTGCGCCAAAAAGATCTCTGGACAAACGTTGGCGAATCTGGACAAATTATACATTAAAATAACGCTAAAATGTTAAACTGCGGTACCCTGGAATTAGAATTTTAATTTTGGCCTTTAAAATTTTTTAATTAATTTCTGAAGGATTAAAATTTAGTACGACTTGAGCATCAAGTCAAATTTTAATCCTTCAAAAATTAACTAAGAAATTTTAAAGGCCTAAATTAAAATTCTAATTCCAGGGTACCGCAGTTTAACATTTTTAGCGTTATTTTAATGTGTAATTTGTCCAGATTCACCAACGTTTGTCGGGAGATCTTTTTGGCGCACGCGAAAAATGACAACTTTTTAAATTTCCACATGAAATCTCAACTTTGAGGTGAAATTACTCGACGACCGTAAGAGCTACGACTTTAATCTTAAAAGCTCGTTAAAATATACCATTTGGACAATAAAATATGTGAAAATCAGCGAAATCGGAGAAAGTCGAAAAATGGCCCAAAAATGGACCCCCCCTTAAGTTTGAATTCGAAACTAAACTGTAGAAGTAATATGCACAGGTTTAGTCTGAGTTAGCGGATTTAAGCCCAGAGCTAGTTATTATGGTCTGGGTCCCACTGCTGCTTTATCCTTTACGTGTCACCAGTAGCAGAATCATTAAGAATAGGAATGCATCGGCCCGGCCCAGCCACGGTGCTCGGGCCCCGGTGCTGACCGGGGTCAAAACAGCGACATTTTTTTGGCTAAACGTGGAATCTTGAATTTCAAATAGTTTCATGGCCAGTTCAGTCAAGAGTACACAATAGATAAGAGTGACAGCAGGCAGGCTCGTTCTTACCAGCAGCTGAGTCATGCTCTCAACGCTAAGGGCCCACGCCCCGTCATTGCTTACCTAGTGGACCCCCCCGGAAATCAGTACCTACAACGCAATTGCGTGTGTTCACTCCTTTCTACAAGCCCGATAATAAATTTTAATCTTGTTAAGTCAGGGTCGAATCCTGTGGGGTAGTGTTGTTCACCGGTCCAATTTTCCGTGGGCCGGCCGGCCCAGCTCTCAACGCCGGCCGGCTAGTCGGGATGGCGAGTGGTCTAAGGCGCTGGTCAGATCTTCCGATCTTACGGTCGGTGGTTCGATCCCCAGAAGCCACAAAGCTTTCCCGACTCTAGCCAACCCAGCTATCCATCCTTAACTGGTCGGTAAATGGGTACCACTACGGTGGGAAGGTAACAGGAGTCTGTGTAGAAGGGCCGGCCCCCCTTCCACGGATGCAGTCATCATTTGAGGTGACACTCCTGGCTCTACGGCTAAGAATCCGGGGATGAGCACCGGCACCCCATGTCCTGTGGCAGGACGGAGATATCTCCTGGGGTAAACCTTTACCTTTACCTACCGGTGCCACTTTTCGCAAAAATATAAGATATTTGACAGTTTTCAAGGGAAACTAGCATGTTTAAAGGCGATTAGCCGCAGAAACAGTCACCGACCCTCCGGCTGTCACTCTGGACCTGGGCCGGCCTGTCTGGATACTCTTGTTATATAGGCAACAATTAAATAAGACTATTCTCAAAAAAGAAATTAAAGTCTGACCAAAAAATGTAGAAAGCGAAATTATTTTCTTTATATCTCAAAAACGCTTCAAGATAGCTACCACAAAGTATATATTTTCTGAACCGGACTGATGAGATCTTTCTTTTCGTGAAAAAATTTTTTTGAAATTTCCGGTGCGATTTCAAAGGGCGCCGCTTTTAAAAGTACAGAAGGATTGGTGCATGGTACTGCCGCGATTTTTTCACGAAAATTTTCCCCATGTATGAAAGTGCTACACACCAAATTTCAACTTTTTTGGCTGAAAATTGCGTGAGTTATTGAATTTTTTAGATTTTCAAAATCCTTTGATTTTTGCCGCTTTTTCGACTTTGACTGGCTACCAGGGTTTTTTTTGGTTTTCGGATTTGCGTCAACCTTGCGTCCAGCTAATTTTAAGTTGCGTCCCGTTAAGAAATTTTGCGTCCAGGTAAAATTATTGTTTTAGCGTGTTTTTATATGGAAAAATTGTATTCTTTATAAAAATGTCGATTATTTCTTTAGTGAAACATAATTTAATCGTATGAAAAACTACTTAGAATGGCGATGCTACTGAACAGTAATGCACGATCATATGTGTGAAATACGCCCTGTATACACGACGGGGGGTCTGGGGGGCGGAGCCCCCAGAAGTTGAGAAAATTTTTTGCGATTACGGAAAAATCCGTTAATGCAAATATTGAAAATTGGCATCTGTTGTATCTAACACATATCATGACCAATTTTCGATATTATTGACACAAATTATTCAGATATTTTGATGTTATAGTTAAACTAATTAAGAATTAGTTAAATAGATATTAAATTAATATCATTCCGAAGAAAGGCAGTAATCTTGTTTCGAAAACTCTGAGAACTAATGAATCCCGAAAACATTATGGCAAACAAGCAGCGGGGGGTCTGGGGGGCGGAGCCCCCAGAAGTTGGAGAAATTTTTTGAAATTACGGATAAATCCGTAATGAAAATATTCAAAACTATTTAATTGGCATCTGTTGTATCTAACACATATCATGACCAACTTTCGATATTATTGACACACATTATTCAGATATATTGATGTTATAGTTAAACTAATTAGGAATTAGTTAAATAGATATTAAATTAATATCATTCCGAAGAAAGGCAGTAATCTTGTTTCGAAAACTCTGAGAACTACTGAATCCAGAAAAGGTTATGGCAAATAAGCAGCGGGGGGTCTGGGGGGCGGACCCCCCGGAAGTTGGAAATTGTTTGCAATTACGGATAAATCCGCAATGAAAATGATTAAAAAGATTAATTTGTTATCAGTTACATTTAACTAAAATACCTAGTGCATTTTTTGTGTAAATTACGTTTGTAAATTATAGAATTTTGAGTTGTTTTCATTTTGATAAGTCGGTATCAATAAACAAAGATCGTGTATGCGATGCGTAGTGCAGTATTAATCAAAGGCAAAAACAGTGAAATATTAACGTTGCTTTAACCCTTAATGTCTGAATTTCTTCAGGACAAACGTTTTTCGATGACTTTGTAAGTTGAATGCTTTAAATGAACCAAACCAAAAATTGGATACTCTACAAATTTGGTTGACTTGGTAATTAAGGGATTAATCCCCGGAAGCTGAAAATGTTTTGAAAATCCAGTCAAGAACAAAATTTAGACTTTAAAAACTGTGCTAATGCAATTGTATGAACCTCATTACATTACATGATCCCAAAAGTTTGGATGTTCGGCTACGGCTACGAATTTTATTAATTATGGGCTTTGACCTATCATGTATCGATACAGGTTGATAACTCAACTAATAACTCAACAAGTACTGACAGAATACAAAGCGTTGGCATTCGATGGCATAGTGGAAAAAACCAGGGGGTCTGGGGGGCGGAGCCCCCCAGAAAACGAGAAAATTTTTGGAAAATATGGAAAAATTGGTACTGGAAACATTTAAAGTTTTCACTCTTACAAAAGTGAATTTTCTCCCGAAATAATGTTGCGTCTAGCTTGCGTCCCGTTAAAATTTCGTTGCGTCAAGATAAGAAACTTTGCGTCCAGACGCACTTCTGGACGCAAAAAAAACCCTGCTGGCTACTGCTCGTGACTCGCTCAGTGAAAAAATTTTTCGATTAGATTTTCAGGACCGCAAGTAGATTTTTTCGAAAAATACCACTTTTTGACCCAAAATTTCGACATAGCGAGTCTAGCAAAAGTGAGTAAAAATTACATAATCATAAAGTCCAATCTAAGCTGAATCCAACGATATAAAGTTTTTGTGCTACGACTTACATTGCGTCCGCAATGAATTTTTAAACAAATTCCCTTATTTCAGGTGGTTTTTTGGCCGTCTTTGATGTTGCCGCCTTGATTTGCATGAGCCAGTGTAAACTAGCAAAAACCACCTGAAATAAGAAATTGATTAAAAAATTCATTGCCGATAAATACGGATGTGTGCAAACATATGTTGTATTCTTGTGATATTGTGCGCAAACTCATGTCGAATTTTGGGATAAAGAGTGAACATTTTTTCGAAAAAATCAACTTTGAAATTTTGTAATCTCACATATATCGGGTGAAAGCTGACGCCTAGGCGGTCCTGAAAATCTAATCAAAAAATTTTTTCACTGAGCAAGTCACGAGCAGTAGCCAGTCAAAGTCGAAAAAGCGGCAAAGATCAAAGGATTTTGAAAATCTAAAAAATTGAATAACTCACGCAATTTTCAGCCAAAAAAGTTGAAATTTGGTGTGTAACACTTTCATACAAGGGGAAAATTTTCGTGAAAAAATCGCGGCAGTACCATGTACCAATCCTTCTGTACATATAAAAGCGGCACCCTTTGAAATCGCACCTGAAATTTCAAAAAAAATTTTTCACGAAAAGAAAGATCTCATCAGTCCGGTTCAGAAAATATATACTTTGTGGTAGCTATCTTGAAGCGTTTTTGAGATATAAAGAAAACAATTTCGCTTTCTACATTTTTTGGTCAGACTTTAGTTGGAAGGTTGAAAATAGCAGTTAAAAATTTAATTACAGCTGAACGGTGAAATCTTCCCCCCCCCCGAAAAACTTCATCAGTGAAATTTTTCCGAGGGGTAAAGTTTCCAGGGGAACTCGTGACACCGACTAGTAGTGCTGTTGCCCGGCCGGTTTTTCGACTTTGACTGGCTACTGCTCGTGACTTGCTCAGTGAAAAAATTTTTTGATTAGATTTTCAGGACCACCTAGGCGTCGCTCACCCGGTATGTGAGATTTTTAAAATTTCAAAGTTGATTTTTTCGAAAAATACCACTTTTTGACCCAAAATTTCGACATAGCGAGTCTAGCAAAAGTGAGTAAAAATAACATTATCATAAAGTTTAATCTGAGCTGAATCCAACGATATAAAGTTTTTGTGTCTACGACTTACATTGCGTCCGCAATGAATTTTTAAACAATTTCCCTTATTTCAGGTGGTTTTTGCTAGTTTACACTGGCTCATGCAAATCAAGGCGGCAACATCAAAGACGGCCAAAAACCACCTGAAATAAGGGAAATTGTTTAAAAATTCATTTGCGGACGCAATGTAAGTCGTAGCACAAAAACTTTATATCGTTGGATTCAGCTTAGATTGGACTTTATGATTATGTAATTTTTACTCACTTTTGCTAGACTCGCTATGTCGAAATTTTGGGTCAAAAAGTGGTATTTTTCGAAAAAATCTACTTGCGGTCCTGAAAATCTAATCGAAAAATTTTTTCACTGAGCGAGTCACGAGCAGTAGCCAGCAGGGTTTTTTTTTGCGTCCAGAAGTTGCGTCTGGACGCAGAAGTTTTCTTATCTTGACACAACGAAATTTTAACGGGACATAAACTAGACGCAACATTATTTCGGGGAGAAAATTCACTTTTAGTAAGAGTGAAAGCTTTAAATGTTTCCAGTACCAATTTTTTTCCATATTTTTCCAAAAATTTTCTCGGTTTCTGGGGGGCTCCGCCCCGAGACCCCTGGTGTTTTCCACTATGCCATCGAATGCCAACGCTTTGTATTCTGTCAGTACTTGTTGAGTTATTAGTTGAGTTATCAACCTGTATCATGATAGGTCAAAAGCCCATAATTAATAAAATTCGTAGCCGTAACCGGGAACATCCAAACTTTTGGGATCATGTAATGTAATGAGGTTCGCTACAATTGCATTAGCACAATTTTTAAAGTGTAAATTTTTGTTCTTGACTGGATTTTCAAAACATTTTCAGCTTCCGAGTTAATCCCTTAATTACCAAGTCAACCAAATTTGTAGAGTATCAATTTTGGTTTGGTTGTGTGCTCCGCATCTCCCTCTGGTTACGGCAACATGAGCCTGTTCCCCTGTGGTGGGCGCGACTTC
>JASAND010013639.1:0-34264 GCA_030248195.1 Trissonchulus latispiculum
TGGATTCGACAAGCCTTCGTGGAACAGCTACAAATCTGTTTGCACGAAGACGCTTTTCAATCTACAGGTTTAATTTTTCAATCAGATTTGCTAGTTTACAGCCTTACTACCTTGTAGGATTAGACTTCGGTGTTGCTGTAACAAATATCTGCTGACCAATTTTCAAACCACCTGGAGGTATATCAGCTTGGAAAGGCATAGCCTGAAACAAAAACAAAATTGCAAAAACCAAATAATACACAGCAAATAATATTAGACCGCAACATGGTTGGGCTTTTTCCGGAAAAAATTATTACGGAAAAAACTACGTTTGCCAGTCGTTGGCAGTTATCATTAGCTATCGGCCAGCCAACAACCAAAGTCAGGCAAAGCCAATTAGCTTGGCTGCCTAAAACGCCGACCAAGGCCTAAGGCCTAACACCATAGCTGGTCGATGATTGAAGCAACAAAAAAGCTTACCGGATTTCTACACCAACAAATCGGTTCGGAAGACGAATGAGACTCCGGGACAGAATCACAGTTTTGCATAGCTTGTAGTGGAGGGGCGCTAGGCTTATGGAGCTATTGGTTTGGAAAGACACCTAAACACATTCGTATAATACGAAAGAAAAGCGCAAAGCATACGGTGAAGTACACCGTAAGTAGCGCGAAAAGGAAAACAAGGAGAGCAGATCACTAACAAAACCAGCCGGTGCCTGGAATATGTATACCGGTTCATATATATACTAAACAGGGAGGCGTTCTAAAAATTTCCTAAGTCCGCTCCTAAGCACACTTAGGAGCAGACTTAGAGAACACTTGTATGGAGAGAGTCCATTTTTGGGCCATTTTCGACTTTCTCCGATCTCTGCTGATTTTCACATATTTTATTGTTCAAATGGTATATTTTAACAAGTTTTTAAAAATTAAAGTCGTAGCTCTTACGGTTGCCGAGTAATTTCCCCTCAAAGTTGAGATTTCATGTGTTAAACATAGGAAATTTAAAAAGTTGTCACTTTTTTCGCGTGCGCCAAAAAATCTCCCGACAAAAGTTGGTGAATCTGAACAAATTATACATTAAAATAACGGTGAAATGTTAAACTGCGGTACCCTGGAATTAGAATTTTAATTTAGGCCTTTAAAATTTTTGTTTAATTGTTGAAGGATTAAAATTTGACTTGATGCTCAAATCGTGTTAAATTTTAATCCTTCAGAAATTAATTAAAAAAGACATGGAATCTCAACTTTGAGGTGAAATTACTCTCGACAACCGTAAGAGCTACGACTTTAATTTCAAAAAACGCGTTAAAATATACCATTTGGACAAAAACATATGTGAAAATCAGCGAGATCGGAGAAAGTAGAAAAAAATGGCTCAAAAATGGACCCCCCCCCCCTTAAGGTCGTCTTACGAGCTCCTAAGGCATGGTAAGGAGAGCTCCCAAGCGTCAAAAGAATTCTCCTAAGACGCTCCTATATAATATATAAATAATCTATCATTACAAATGCAAAGATTCACGTCTACACATTTGAAGTAGGAAAATAAAAATTATTTCGCTTGAAGATTTCTAACGCAACACGGCATTGGTATTGTGAAGGCTAGCTAAGCACATGCACGTTACAGAAATCGTGCCAGTACTAAGAAAGTTCTCAAAATATTTTTGACACATGTTTTGAAACCGATTATACCCGTTGTCGTCACCCGCTCCAACTCTACTATGAGGAAATATGAAAGACAAACATTTATTTGTAAAAAATAAATTCCCACAGGCGAAATTGCAATTCACATAAAAGTAAATTTGAAAAATCCAAAACCTCAAAAAAACTGACATACTAGTTCCAGCAGATATATAAAAGTAAATAAAAACTAATTTTAAAATCGAAACAATCCAAGAATAGCAAAGTCCAGACATCAAATATAATTTAATAGTTCATAAAAATTTAAATAAAGGAAAATTTAGGAGTGGTCTGAGCGCTCCAAGGATTTAGGAGAATTGTTATAAGGAGGAATCTTTTGAAACGGGATTCTCCTAAGTCTCCTCCTAAGCTTAAGAGCATGGTTTCAAACACCCCCAGATTATTTATATCTCGAAAGACACCGAATGCAAACGACCATAAAAAGGGATGATAAAGGGCCATTAGAAAATGACGCAGTACGTCGACTGTCTAATCATAATTTCCTTCTATATAAGAAACTAAGTAACCGATTATATTTGGCTATTGAAGCGCTGGTTAGGGTAATACTTGAGCAAACTTTGAAAAGCTGAAAAGTTACTCAACGCTGGGTATTTTGAACAGTAGGTAACTTCTATATTATTTTAAATCTTATAATGTGCTGATGGGTTAAAGCTTAAAGCTTAGTTTTCTAGCTTGGGTTTTCAAGTCTGGCCTTTTCCTACAGGGGGGGCCCAGAAATCTGTACCCTCCCCCAGACTTGGGTCGCCCCCCAGAATCGCCCCCCCAGGATTCGGGCCTTCCTCTCCCCCCTACCCTAAAGTGCCCGGAAAAATAGGGTTTTGAGGGCAAATTTTGAAAATTTTTTCCGGCTTAGCAGGATTTTTACCCATTTTTAAGCATTTTTTAGCTATTTTAAGCTTAAATTTAAGTTAAAAATAGTGAATGCTTAGCTCAGCAGCAAAAAATAGCTATTTTTAGACATTTTTCTAAAAATTCCCCCCCCCCCACAAACCCTGGCCCCCCCCCCCCGACCTGGGGGGGACCCCCCCAGACTTCCCCCCCCCCCCCAGAAATTTTTGCCTAGGACAAAGCCAGCAAGTTCTAGTTTTTTCTAGCTTCTCCGGGCCAAAAGTACTCGGCCCACCTCAGGCACTAACAGAGCTGTCTAAATGTAGATTCAGCTAAATTTGAGTTTTCAAACAACAATCCGTTCAAACCAAAAATCTAAAAATTAATTTTTGCTACTATTAAAAATGCTCTGAGATTGTTGATGAGAACTAAGAGTACTCGAAATACTACAAATTTATCAGTGTAGGGAGAACATAGAACAAGCTTGCTTTCCCCGATTCACTGATAGAAATCTACATGTATTTGAACGAATTTCAACAAGCGGTTGCGAACGTCCAGTTTTAAGTTAATTTTATGTTCACGAAAAGGCCATCTCAGGATTTCAAGAAGTACCGATGATCTCATCTCACAGTCTTCAGGATCTGAGAACTCGATCAAATCCAGTTGGACGCATCCTTTGACATGCAATACTTTCACATCAGACAGGGAAAGGCGATGCTTAAATTCACACAGTGGTTTTCCATTTACACTGATCTAAAACAGCAATAAGCTACAACATGATCATGCGTATACAGAACCTTTGCACATTGAATCAGAAAAATGAAAAATCCGCTCTACAGTAAAATCCTAGACCTGGCTTTTTTCGAGGCAAAATTTCTGGGAGGGGGGTTTGGAGGGGCACGAATTTCTGGGGGGAGAGAACATTTTTTCGAAAAATGCTTAAAAAATAGCTATTTTTTGCTGCTGAGCTAAAAAATTAACTATTTTTAACCTAAGCTTAAAATGACAAAAAAATGTCTAACAATCTGGCAAAGCCGGAAAATTTTTTCAAAGTTTACCCTCAAAACCCTATTTTCCCCGGCACTTTAGAGTTCTGGGGGAGAGGAAGGCCCGAATCCTGGGAGGGATTCTGGGGAGAGGGGCGACTCAAGTCTGGGGAGGGAACCGAATTCAGGGGGGACACCCCCCTGTAGGAGAAAGCAAGCTAACTATTAAGTTTATGAAATGGTCCAAAAATAGAATTACTATTAATCTAGGAAAGCAAACACTTTTAGATTTCATTGTGGTCAAAAACTACTGAACTTGATATATAGTTAATCCAAGGCATCCAATTTCAAGTCCCACAGACCTTATAGCCGGTTGAGGCAACCAGTATTCGAATGTCAAAGGATTGGCCCTTTTCCAACTTCCCTTGCAAAGGGTGACGCTCTTCTTTACCCCACTGATTATCACAAAGTGAATTCACCACAATATGCTTTTCATTAAATCGAGGATTGAAATGTAGAGCGAAATTATCCACATGATCTCCGGCTACCAGTAGACCAGAGATAAAATCTATCTCAAAACGTCTGAAAATAATAGACAAGATTCGAAAGCTCAGGCCTCCGTGGCCGTAACCCGTCTTCCTCCTCAGTCGACGCGCTACCCCACTCTTTTGGGCGACTCCAAGCATTAAAAGGTGTCTCAAAAATGCAAAGTTTTATGTTTTTGTCACAAAAGTTTTGAAACACTTTATTTCAGAACACACTCTTACAAATATTCCTGTAGAAACTACAGGAATCACTTTTGTAGATGATAAGTACAAAAGCTTTTGTAGAAAATACAGGTTGAGTCTTGTAATTTCTACAGGTCATCGTTGGTAGTGTTTACCGGACATACTTTGGTAGAATTGGTTACAAGTTAGACCAGTATTCAGTACAAATGGAACCTGCAGTTTTCACTGGTTTACAGGTTTGCTCACAGGAAAGTACTCGATACGCTGATAACGCAAATTTTGTATATAAGGGCGACAGTTGTAATAATTTTTGAAGACTGAAATTTTTGAATTTTTTCAAATTTTCAGTCTTCCAACACCCAGTGGGTGATTTTTTTGTAACGGCCGCTCCCTGCCGAAAATATTTTGGGAGCGGCCGCCCCCCACACCTGCCCCCCCTCTGAAATAACAGGTCTCTCCAGTAAAATTTACAGGTTTTGTTTTGTAAAAAATACAGGTTTGGTATCTGATATAGGATTGTAAAAAAAGTCGAACCAAACTACAGGTTGCTTTTGTATTTTCTACAGGAAATTCCTGTAATAAAAACTACAGGTTTGCTTAGTATTTTCTACAGGAAACTCCTGTAATTTTTACTATTCCAGAGACCGGTAAAAAATACAAAAGTTACTTTTGTGGAAAATACAGGAAGCTCCGCTAGTGACTGACTGCACAGGAGCACTTTTGTAGAGAACTACAAGAATTCCTGTAATTTCTACAGGAGTCTTTTTAAGAGTGCAAAACACAGCACTTTGGCAGTTGCAGGCGGACCGACGTGCCAGGCCTGTGCTTAACAAACGATATTTGTTCCACATATATACGTAATGCAATGGCTGTATTCTTTCTTGATTTGTTGTATATATCCGAAAGAAGGTCCATCTAGTATTTCTGTATTTCTAGTATTACTACTTATATGATTAGACACTATAGGAAATAACATGATTCATCATCCAGTATGCTAAGACTAACCAGAAATACACTTACTCTCCGCCAGTTGCCAAAACCAGACCCTGTATAATGACGGTTTTCCCCGGCTTCAGACCACCCGGAATTATTCCAACGTAGGGCACGGCCTAAAATAAATCAGCAGCACAAACTTCATTTCTCACTTGTCCCCTCAAATAAAAATGTTGCCAACGGCTTAAAAGTAACACAATAGTGTAAGACAAAATAATTAATCTTATTTCATTTCCGAAAATCTTGGGAGAGCACTAATTAATATAAAGGTGATTAAATAAAATACACCAAGAGTTTTGCCAACTGAATTTTACGAATGGGCGTGGGAAAGGATCTATCGAAACGACTACACTTGTCCACACTTCTGAGAAGCCAACAACGTTATAAGACTGTAAGTCGTCATTGCAAGACTTTGTTGGCATTTTTGTCAGTGATGAACAAAATTGAATTTAAAGAAAACGTTTTGACTTCTGCATTCATGGAAACGACAAAGGCAAAAATAACAGGGAAAACAAATAACACTCTTCTGTAATACATAATGTTTCTGCAGAAAACAGCTTTTAGAGCTTATATGAATAAACATAGGCACAAATCACTAAGCACAGAAGCCAACGGATAATGTTTTATACCATCAGAAATCATAACCATTACCGGGTATCTCAAACGATTGCGAGAACGCACTACAGGAAAATACATCTGGGAAGGAATTTTGTTAAAGTGGTTTCACAGGAGCCTTATAGAAGCTGCACAATGAAGTAGCACTTAAAATTGCATAACATTAAGGCTAGTTGTGAAGCGAAATGAACCGTTAAAGCTCTAACGGTTTGTGTGCACTGTTCTCCTCTGCTAATCACGTCACTGGGTCATGTACACAAACTACAGCGGCCTTTATGACTTAATGTACAAACTTTGTAACGCCAAAGTTGTATTATATGGACGAGCAACACTAGCTTGCAATGACAGGTTTAATGCATACGACCCAAAATAGCACTGCACAAAAACCAGCAAAAGTGCATTGCAACGGGGAAACAAGCTATTGTACGGCACGATAACAGAAACTGGGAAGCAAACAAGGTTGTAACCTTCCTAATCTAACAACACTAGCTTACAACTGGCATTAAGTGTTTCAGCTGCCTGCTAACTACAGTAGTCTTACACTTACATAAACAAAACTTATATATAACTTATGTGCACTCTTGCTTATATGTTCTAATTTAATGAATATACTAAAAGATGAAATAAATTGTAAAACAATACGCAAACAAACACCTATTAAAGACATGTAATCCGAAACAAAATAAGTGTAAACTTACTGGATTATACACAACTTTTTCTGCAACGTCCATTCTACAACAATTAACTTAGAATTAGGTCCTCACGCAAGTTCATATCACGTGTCAAAGAAAAGAAAGGAAACTAAAACAAATCTCTTGGGAAATATATGGCAAAACGGCAAGATACTCTAGCATTTAAATGCAATCTCATCAACATTTAAATCCTGCTTTCGTGAGGGATCTGGTCTCGGTCTCGTTTATCCCCTTGCATCCAACATCAACATTTTCAAGGAACCGAACAATTTATTCAGTCGATTTTGCCATAAAGTTACATAAAGAGATAATGAATTCAACGTTTCATTATTTCAACAAAAGCTAAAGTAGTAAGCTTAAGATGAAAGGTCGAAAATTGACGTTCGTGTTCTGCGATCCAGACAAGCGCGGCTACACACAACTTTATGGCAAGCTCGAATTAAAATTGTCGCTTCCCTCTGGACCCCGTGCAAATGGAAAACGTATAATTTTGCGTACTCGAAGAACTTTGTGATCAACGCAGTGAGGTCGACAACCAGGATCAGGAGCCTCGGTCTCGGTCTCGCCCAGAAGCCGAGACTTGACCAGTCGCTGCCTCGATCTAGCGATCTCAAATTTTGCTCATTGTCACATATTTTGTAGTCCCCATAAGTCCCCAAAACAAGACAAATGCTATTATCGAAGTACAGCTTCTATCGTAATGCAGAGTAGTGTTGTTCACCTGCCCAATTTTTCGTGGACCGGACGGATTTTTGGCGACTTTTCAGTCAAAAAATAGAAAATTAGTGCTTTTTGAACCAGGAAAAACTGAACTTGCAAAAGATTTGGAATCTCCTTGGTTTTGGCCAAAGTTGCAGTTATCGCTTATATGTACAAATATTGTACTCTACGAATAAATAGAATTCTTATGAAAGTAGTGGCAAGTTTCTATCACGTAACGAGCTCAAAAGCTTGCCACAAAAAGTGCGAATTTTGCCAAAAATCACGATTTCTGACAATTTTCGTTCTGTTAATAATTTACACCTATTATCAAGAATACATAATAGATAAGAGTGTGACAGCTGGCACGCTCTATGTTATCAGCTCTGGAGCATGCTCTGCACACTAACGTCCTACCCCCCTCGTAATTGCGTACACAGTGGACCTCCCCGCAAATCTGTACCCAGTACTCAATTGCGTATGCTCGCTTTTTCTATCGCAAGCCACTCCCCCGCAAATGCAACCTATCATTCGTCTGTTTAACAAGTGATGGGTCTGTTTTGCGGGGGGGGGGTCGAATGATAAGTCACATTTGCGGGAGGGGGGGGGGTGCCTTCCTATAGAAAAAAGTGAACATACGCAATGGCGTACTAAAGTCTGACCAAAAAATGTAGAAAGCGAAATTGTTTTCTTTATATCTCAAAAACGCTTCAAGATAGCTACCACTAAGTATATATTTTCTGAACCGGACTGATGAGATCTTTCTTTTCGTGAAAAATTTTTTGAAATTTCCCGTGCGATTTCAAAGGGCGCCGCTTTTATAGGTACAGAAGAATTGGTACATGGTACTGCCGCGATTTTTTCACGAAAATTTTCCCCTTGTAGGAAAGTGCTACACACCAAATTTCAACTTTTTTGGTTGAAAATTGCGTGAGTATTCAATTTTTTAGATTTTCAAAATCCTTTGATCTTTGCCGCTTTTTCGACTTTGACTGGTTATTATTCGTGACTCGCTCAACGGTAAAATTTTTCGATTAGATTTTCAGGACCGCCTAGGCGTCCGCTTTCACCCGATATATGTGAGATTTCAAAATTTGAAAGTAGATTTTTTCGAAAAATACCACTTTTTAACCCAAAATTTCGACATAGCGAGTCTAGCAAAAGTGAGTAAAAATTACATAATCATAAACTCCAATCTAAGCTGAATCCAACGATATAAAGTTTTTGTGGCTACGACTTACATTGCGTCCGCAATGAATTTTTAAACAATTTCCTTTTTTCAGCTGGTTTTTGCTAGTTTACAAGGCAAATCAAGGCGGCAACATCAAAGGGAGCCAAACACCAGCTGAAAGAAGGGATATTGTTTAAAAACTCATTGCTGGCGCAATATAAGTCGTAGCAACAAAAGCTTTATATCGTTGGATTCAGCTTAGATTGGAGTTTATGATTATGTAATTTTTACTCACTTTTGCTAGACTCGCTATGTCGAAATTTTGGGTCAAAAAGTGGTATTTTTCGAAAAAATCGACTTTCAAATTTTGAAATCTCACATATATCGGGTGAAAGCGGACGCCTAGGCGGTCCTGAAAATCTAATCGAAAAATTTTTCCGTTGAGCGAGTCGCGAGTAATAACCAGTCAAAGTCGAAAAAGCGGCAAAGATCAAAGGATTTTGAAAATCTAAAAAATTGAATAACTCACGCAATTTTCAGCCTAAAAAGTTGAAATTTGGTGTATAGCACTTTCATACAAGGGGAAACTTTTCGTGAAAAAATCGCGGCAGTACCATGTACCAATTCTTCTGTACATATAAAAGCGGCGCCCTTTGAAATCGCACGGGAAATTTCAAAAAAATTTTTTCACGAAAAGAAAAATCTCATCAGTCCGGTTCAGAAAATATATACTTTGTGGTAGCTATCTTGAAGCGTTTTTGAGATATTAAGAAAACAATTTCGCTTTCTACATTTTTTGGTCAGACTTTAGGTACTCATTTGCGGGGGGTGCTATGTACTCATGCTATTATCCATTCGAAAATCGGAAAACTGGCACATACCCCTTCCTAATATCTGCCGATGAAAGCAATACTTCAAGGTTGAACTTTTCTGTCTTATCACTTGTCAGTTGTCAGATTCTTTAATCCAATAAGGTTTGAAACTTAAAATTGTCAATTTTTGAAATTTTTAAAATACAGGTAAAGTGGCATATTCTATAGTTAATGATGAGCTAAAAACTTTTCTAACCAGAACCATGTATCCAAAATTAGTGTCTCGTAGGTTAGGGCATCAAATTTTACGGCACATCTCCCTGGAAAAGGTTCAGTTTAGAGCTGGGGCCGGTTCCAATTTTCGAAACCGGTTCCGGTTCCGGTTCTAGGGTACCGGTTCCGGTTCCGGTTCCGGTTCTAGCTTCCGGTTCCCGGTTCCAAGTACAAAATTTGTAGTGATAATTTTCTTTGTTATTTAACATTTGTTGTAGACCCCTATAGGGCTTATACAATCAAAATGAAGAAGCAATGGTATAAATCAATTGGATTAAACATACCAAGCAACTAGACAACAGTTTTTTTTAATTTTCTGAATCAATTTTCGATTTGTTACTGTAGAACATTTTTTGACATCTTGTAACCATACCCTACATTGAAACTTTTAATATTTACTTTTGTCATAAGAAACAAAATTGTTCCGGCAGTTGACTGTTCAAGGGTACTGCGTATCAAAATGTTTATGATGCCTGTATGGTATATCCTGAAATTATGGATTTGAAAAAATGAACAAACAGCGCGGTATATCAACAGCGCCTACCAACCCAAAGAAATCTTAAAAGCAGGAAAACATTTCAAAAATTTATAAGAATTCCTGAAAGCTTAGTTTTAAATTTCTTTTAACTAACTTTTAACTAACTTTTAACTAAGTACGGTCGCTTCCGAAAGATGTTTCCAGAAATTTTAAATGTAGTTAATATATTTGAAAATAGGAAATATTAAAATTTAATTTAGTGCTCTTTCACACAGACACACCTCTATGTAAGTATTTAGTTCCTAACAACAGATTAGTTATGCCGACGTCTCTTTCTATTTATGCACCTTCTCTCTTACGAAAAAAGTTCCTGAAAAATAGGAAAATAGGTACTAGCAGTTTTCAAATGTTTCTGCTCCTGCAAAATTTAAATTGTTCTTCGGAGATGTTGACTCCAGCTTAGGTCTCAAGAATATTTGAAGCGTTCTCAAAAGCAGCTGCGTTTTGGAAGCAAAAGTAATGAGATTAATGAAAATAAAACTATATACAAACTTATAGTCTTTCGATTGCTCTAACCAAAACATACAAATTTGCTCTTCAAAGTATTCTTCGATTCCTTGCGGTTTAAATTATAATAAGGAAAATTGATTTTCAAAGCTCGTTTAATTTTGGCTTGATTTGGTTTGGTTTTCGAGTTTGATGTCTCTGCTCCGCAGCATCTCTGCCTAAGCACAGCAACACGAAATTTTGAACATGGCGGCTAGATTCATGAACACGGATTCCTCTCAACTCATTCCAGCAATTAGATAGCGTCTTTACGCACACATTTTTGAGAAAACTGTTCAGAGAAATTTTTAAGTTTTGTGTTTAATTTTGCTCGAGAGAAATACAAGCGTCCAAACTTGAAGCTTTTGGCGAAATTCGAATAAAATTTACATTTTCTCAAAATATTGAGCTTGTTTGTTCATTAAGCAATTTCAGAACAAATAGCCTTCGGGAGACGCTTTTTGTAGCGTGAACTGAGATCGCCAATCTTTTGCTTCCCATACGTGGAGAAATCAATCCCTGTTCAAAGCTTGTTTTCGTGTGATCGCATGTCCAAGTCGAACATTCGATTTTAGACTGGCGTACTCTGCATACTGGTAGTAACTTTAAAATTATTAAATTTAACTAAGCTTTAAAATGATTTAAAAATTATCGTTGAACTCCAAAAATTGAATAATAGTCTTTCAATGTTTGCTGCACGTGACGTACTATCATCAACACATTTTGGTCATTTTAGATTCAGTTTAGCTTGAGTCGAAATTCTGCAATAAATACCAAAATTTTCCGTATTAATATTAAAGCAATTAACTAAGTGAGAATAAACAAATATTTAGAATATTCGTTCATCGAGCTATTCGTTAAGTCTTCTTGAAATGTACACAACTATTCGTATGTAGTAATCCGCCGATTTCGAATTATTCGCTAATGATTCTACATTCGTGCCAACGCAGGCCCAGCTTCAACTGCAGAGACAAAAAATCATGAATCAGACTCAAATGCTGCTAAATTATAAGATCCAGGCCCAAAATCCAACTATTGCAAATTTTACATTTGGCAAAAATTTTACTTCAAGCTCAATTTTTGAGCCTGGAACCGGCCGGTTCCAAATTCTACCGGTTCCGGTTCTAAAAATCCTTCCGGTTCGGTTCCGGTTCCGGTTCCAACCGGTTCTAGTGGAACCGGCCCCAGCTCTAGTTCAGTTACCAATTAAAGACTTCGCTACGACTGGTTTGCAACCCCAGAGTCATTTTACCACTGAAATATCAGCAACGCAAAAGCATCAGTGTGTCATGGCAGTCAACCTTAATTTCGCCAAATGCAACCTACGAGCTCTGGAAGAGCTCATCACCGAAAATTTCAAATTCTGTAAATTAGAACCTGAGCATCTCTTAACAGTCTGATTTCGAACTATTTTTTCTTGATTTTGAGAACGTATGAGGACATACTTTGTCTGAAACTATAGTACGACCAAAAAATGTGTGTACAAACTTCGACCGTTTATAGCAGATTAACCTTTGGAGTAAACCCCAACAATGTAATATTTTTAGAATCCTCAGGAACTCGAGATTTCGAAAATCCGGAAAATTCAGGAATTCCGGGTTTCATTCACGGAAAATCAAAAATTTTTAGTTTTTCGCCAAATTTTTATCGCAATCAAAATTTTGTTTTCACGATCCAATAGAGCTGGTTCCGCCGCATATTTTTGCTCTTACAAGTTTTTCACGAAAATGCACCCGGTTTCCAGAATTCCGGGTTTTCAAAATTTTCTCCAATACCCACAAGATGGGTATCACTCCAATACCCACAAGATGGGTATCATTCGAAAGCTCTTATCGAGCTGAACAACTTTTGTAATAGAATGAACTCTTGAAAATGCACACATTTCCCGGAATTCGAGAAAACCGGATTTTAAAAATCTTCTCCAATACCACACAATATGGGTATCATTCGAAAGCTCTTGATGAGCTGAACAAATCTTGTAATAGAACCAACTCGCAGAAATGAGCCCAGTTCTCGGAATTCGCTAAAACCTTCCAAGCTAGAGTGAAATCCGGAATTTGTGAATTTCGGGAATTTGGTTCATTTTCAGACATTGGTTCTATTACAAGATTTGTTCAGCTCATCAAGAGCTTTCGAATGATACTCATATTGTGGGGTACTGGAGAAAATTTTTAAAATCCGGAAAATCCGGTTTTCTCGAATTCCGGGAAATGTGTGCATTTTCAAGAGTTCACTCTATTACAAAAGTTGTTCAGTTCGATAAGAGCTTTCGATTGATACCCATCTTGTGGATATTGGAGAAATTTTTTGAAATCCTGAAATTTTGAAAACCCGGAATTCCGGAAACTGGGTGCATTTTCGTGAAAAACTTGTAAGAGCAAAAATATGCAGCGGGACGAGCTCTATTCGATCGTCAAAACAAAATTTTGATTGCGATAAAAAGTTGGCGAAAAACTAAAAATTTTAGATTTTCCGTGAATGAAACCCGGAATTTTCCGGATTTTCGAAATCTCGAGTTCCTGAGGATTCTAAAAATATATACATTGTTGGGGTTTACTCCAAAGGTTAATCCGCTATAAACGGTCGAAATTTGTACACACATTTTTTGGTCGTACTATAGCGAAATTCGTGACTGATCTACTTTGGACCCAAACGACCACACACTTTCACATATGGTAGTAGTAGTTCGATTCCTAGAGGAGTTGAGAATTTCCTTTTGTTTTGTTCTAGCAACCTTTTCAAAAGATATTATATCTGCTTTCACAATGTTCTCAAGAACTATCTACCATCAGTACATTTGAATTTTTACTTCCTCTTCCATCCAATCAGTAAATTGTTAACACTACGTAATAGGAATCATCGTGGTAATAAATGATTCTCAATAAATGCACAAAGATTCCCGCACTATTCAAGGATAGCATAATTCAAAGGTCAGATGGATGTTCAAATTTTTTGAGAAGTTGAAGACGGGACAAAACAAGCAGTTGCAGGATTTTGAAGAGTCGAAAACTGCTAATCAACAAGAATACAGTCACAAGAAGTAAATCAAAAGTATATTTAAATGTACTCTTCTACAGTTTGCTGTTGATAAACTATTAACACACGTAAAAGGTAACCAAATCCTGCTTATTTCTGGATATGCGAGACCGACTGACTACACGACCTATCTGGAGCCATAAGTCGATGGCACAAACCACCAACCGCAAACAAATAACAGTTTACTCATTAAATAAGGACATACATAAGTATATACAATTCGTATACAAATGCACGCATGGAAAGGTAAATTCGGCCAAACCTGCTACGGGAAGAAAAGTGTGCCAAAACTTGTCGTCTAAAGGTGCAGTCAAATTAAGAAATTCGTCAACTTTTGCAAGGATCTGCCCACCCTCTCTTTATAACAAAATGAATGATTAAGTAGTCTTAGGTTTGGTCACATAAAGCCGTTGGCGATAGAAAATCCTGATTTGCGCAACTACAAACTTAGCATTCTGCTATATTTCTTTCTTTCAAGGTTTAGTTTTAACGACATGTGGAATTTTCTGGCTAGGCTGTACACTCAGCTTCTGGAACAATAAGATGTGTTAAACACAACGTACTCACAGAGACAAACAATAACAGTTACACAGGGCATAGACGGCAGGTTATATAATTAAGTCCTCTGATGAACTACAATATGAAATTTAAGGGCTGGAAGAACCAATAACTCAGGAGTCACGCTGGCAATGATTCCTAGATTTGCCAAGGCTCCACGAACAAGACCAGTTGTAAAGTGAATATAGCGAGACGCTTGTGACTGTGTTTCTTCACTATCATTAGCAAACGGTTGCAGAAGGTAGAAATTGTTGTCTTGAACAACGTAAGTACCCTAAAACACAGAGAAAATAGTATCCTTAGCTGGAGAGTCAGGGCGCCCGGATATCTGATATGAGAAAAATATCCGGATAATATCCGTTTACATTTTAGGCAAACTAATGAAAACTTAGCAAATTTTCGACAAAAGTTTCAAATTCTGAAGTTCCTTCGAAAATATTTTGAAACAAAGCCTGTAGCTCGGCTGGATGGCAGGCTACAAGGCAACGAAAAACTAACAGAAAAATTGAAATGTTAACTGTGAAATCAAAGCACTTTCTTGAGCTTACGTTTTGAGAAGGCGGATAATCGGATACGAATAAATATCCGGTGGCCATCGCTAGTAAAAATACCCAATTCCTTACAAATTTAGCAAGAATGACACTCTTTCCGTTACGAATTCTGCCCCTTCTCACCACTCCATGATCCAGGATTTGGTGACGGGGGGCGGTGAAATTTTTTCGTCGGGGGGCCAGGGGGACTAGCCCCCCCAGAAGTTGAAGAAATTTTTTGTTTTTGCAGTAAAATCGCCTTCGGATCTTTATTCTTTTTATACTGAAGAACTCAGAAAATTTTTTAAAAGTGTTGACATTTTTAGGCAAAAATGGCAATTTTCTCCAAAAAATCGAAATGCATTTTAAGCTTTTTCTTCATAAACGCAATAAATATGCGTTTAAAAAGTAAAAGATTCGCGCCGACGGCGCGAAATTTTTTGGTATTTTGCCCTTTTCCCTTTCTCTCCTTAATTTTTCCTACCTTCGAATTGCGACCGCCCCCCCCCTGGATCCGCCTCTGCTTCTCACCCTCACCAGTGAAACGTTGAATGCATAATTATGTCTGAATGTATATTCCCATATAGCCATATATACGTGCAAATTTATGAAATCTTCTCAGAGAACACCATTACATAAACCCAAAACACACCTGATGATTAGTTCTAAGATTATCCACTTGCTTCCGATATACAGCTGACCAAAATTCCTTGCATATAAATTTCAAACAGTCCAGCTCGGTCACAAATCGTGGAAATTCTTTGGATAGCCTAAGCCAAACGATCAAACACATTATATACGTGTATTGTAGGGATTGCGGTAGCGACTCCTATAATACGAGAGCCTACGAGGATAGAGGTCCCCAAGAAATCGGGCCCTCCCCAGGATTAGGGCCGGCCGGCTCCATACACTTCAAAAGTCAACAAAAAACAGGGTTTTGAGAGTAAATTTTTCAAAAATGTTTCCGGCTTCGCCGGGTATTTAAACCTTTTTACGGGGGGCGAATTTCACTAAAAGTTCGATGTTGGAAAAGCTAGCTAGTCTTTTGCCACATAATAGTATTAGGTTTGGTGTAAAATAGTTTAAAGTTTGAAAGAATTCCATGCAGCGTAGCGTCCTGTGGAGCCATCAGAAGTTGGTGCTGTCGGTCCAAAGCTCGTCATGACACGTACACAAACTTCGTCTCGCCCTGATCGCTATGCGCAAGGTACGGCTACGGCACCCAAATTTTCCAGAAATAGTATTGGCATATAGTGCTTTAATATAGTGCAAAATAATCTCTAGATCATTGCATTCTTTTTGTGCGATACAATCAAAGTGCGAAAAATTGGGTGTTGTAGGTCTATAAAGGGGGAAGTTAACTAACGTCCACTGAGCTGTGGTTTACCAAATGAACCCAACTTTGCTCCAATTAATACTCCAAGTATCTGTCTTAACTTAGGTAGCAATGACGTGATTTCGTTAATCCCTGCGTTCGCAGTGCTAGATTACATTATCGATATTGTTGTTGTAAGTTGAGACAGTTGTAAGCGCATACTGCACGAAGGAAGCGTCATATCGAAAAAGGGATTTCATATTCGGATTCAGCAGGTCAAATAACCCCAAGAAGCACCTTTTCCGCAAAACCGGAGACAAAAAATTTTTTGACCCCATTTTTACTGCGCTTAGGCTAGCTTTTCAGGCCTAAAAATAAGGGTTATTTCTTAACAAAAAGTTTGCTAGCACACCAACCAGAAAACCAAAGCCCTCAAAACTTACAGACAGTTTGCCCCAATTAGAACCTAATATTTGGTAAAAAACTGTGGTAGGCTAGGGGGGCGTCAATTTTATTAGATCGAAAACGGCGCACGGTCAAATTACAAACTTTGAGCTGCTGTAGCTGAAGAAGAAAGCAACGCTCGAAAGCCGGAATACTTTTAATATTTAGCCACTAGTAACAGTTAACATTTGGTTGAAAGTTTCAGAATTGGTCAAACCGTTAAGCCACCAGAGCTGAAAAAACCTTTTTGAACAATCCCATTTTTTCGTACAAGAATTTGTACTTTGGCGTCCTGCCAAAAACCGTGTATGTGAGAAATATTGTTGCCCACCCTAAACTTTATACTTTGATATGTTGGCTAACGTTGGGGGGAAAAGTAGCTCTCTCCGACGATGTCGTGCCAACCCGTTCGTAGCCCCACGCCTTAAAGGGGGGGGGGGTCGCTTTTTGGCCGATTTTTCGACCATCTCCGATTTTGCTCATTTTCACATATTTTGTAGTCCTAATGGATCCTCAAAACAAGACAGGTGCGTTTTGCGTAATATTGCTTCAATCGTTCTGTAGAGCCCTTCAAAGGTGACCTCGACATGTGTTAAACATAGGAAAATCAAAAAGTTAGGTTAAAAAGATTGTGGCAGAAAAAATTTTTGCTGTATGCAAGATACAGCGCTGCAACCTTGTTGTACATGTTAAGGACATACCAGAGAGTGCAAATAACCCTTCTGGAACAATTCTGTTGAGTGTCGAATTTTTGGTATTTTTCAAAGCCAAAATTTCGGAAAATTGGTGCTTTTTGTACCACGAAAAACAGGACCAGCAAAACACTTTCGCCTCTCCTGCACGATTGGCAAAAGCTACAGAAATCGCTTATAGATAGTTGCACTCTACGCACGCATACACAGAATTCTTATGACAGTAGTTGCAAATTTCTACCTGTTGTAGTGCTCTCAAAAAACTTGCCACAAAATGTGCTAATTTTGCCAAAAATTATCATTTTTCTCAATTTTCACGTTCTTTTAATAATTTCTCATACGTTATCCACTCGAAAGTCACCAAAATTGGGACATTAAACTTTCAATGCCTGCCGGACATTATGGTAAAGGCAAATCCTTCAAGGTAGAACTTTTCTGTCGTGTCGGCTCCTTTGATCTCTTATAGAAAGTCAATTTTTGAAATTCCCGAAATATAGACAAATTGGGTATCATTTGATAGCTACTGACGAGCTGACCAACTTTTCTAATAGAACCATGTGTCAGAAATGTAGTATCTGAAAGTTAGAGCAAGTTAAACTTTCAGGGCACGATTAAGCGAAAAAGGCTCAGTTCACAATTCAAGAATGTACTGTGAACGACTGGCTGGGTATCCCGGAGTTGTTTTAGCATTAAAATATTAGCCAAGCTAAAAAATTAATTTGCAATATTAGTTGACCCAAATTTCGCTGCTGTTCCGACTCAACTTGACCTTGGAGGGCAAATCTCAGCAATTTTCAAGTTTTCCAAATTTATAGCTGTATATCTCTGCCACAGTCTGATTTCGAACTCTGTTTTGTCTTATTTTTGAGAACATATGTACCTATATTGTGTGTGAAACCCGTGGCTGGTGGCTCTCAGCTATCGGGAGTGATGGCTTCGGTGATGCCATTGCTGCTTTTGTGTCTGGCAATAAAATTGTTCAGCTGGAAATGTTAACGGCAAGCATTACTGCTTGTCATTCAGTTTATCTTTATATTTGTAAAAAGCGCCGACATGAAAGGGGCAGCGGATTGTATCCGCCACTAACCATTGAGCCAAGCCGTCCCGAGATAGAATCACTCCCAGATAGGATCATGATAAACGTTGTATCTAGTCTTCATAATGGTAAGTGTCATTCTGAAGGGAGGGTGGGAGAAATCCTGGTACGTAGTGAAATATCATGACACTGGCTCGTCTCTGTCGCTTGAACGGACTAACTACGCTGCGGAACCTCTCATAGTCGGGCATAGTTTCATGAGGTAAGCCTGTCCGGTATCCGGTGTATCTGTCGCAGACTGAGTAATGAACTAAACGGAGTGGTGAGAAGGGGCACAATTCGTAACGGAAAGAGTGTCATTCTTGCTGAATTTGTAAGGAATTGGGCATTTTTACTAGCGATGGGCACCGGATATTTATTCGTATCCGATTATCCGCCTACTCAAAACGTAAGCTCAAGAAAGTTCTTTGATTTTACAGTTAACATTTCAATTTTTCTGTTAGTTTTTCGTTGCCTTGTAGCCTGCAATCCAGCCGAGCTACAGGCTTGGTTTCAAAATATTTTCGAAGGAACTTCAGAATTTGAAACTTTTGTCGAAAATTTGCTAATTTTTCATTAGTTTGCCTAAAATGTAAACGGATATTATCCGGATATTTTTCTCATATCAGATATCCGGGCGCCCAGACTCTCCAGCTAAGGATACTATTTTCTCTGTGTTTTAGGGTACTTACGTTGTTCAAGACAACAATTTCTACCTTCTGCAACCGTTTGCTAATGATAGTGAAGAAACACAGTCACAAGCGTCTCGCTATATTCACTTTACAACTGGTCTTGTTCGTGGAGCCTTGGCAAATCTAGGAATCATTGCCAGCGTGACTCCTGAGTTATTGGTTCTTCCAGCCCTTAAATTTCATATTGTAGTTCATCAGAGGACTTAATTATAAAACCTGCCGTCTATGCCATGTGTAACTGTTATTGTTTATGTCTCTGTGAGTACGTTGTGTTTAACACATTTTATTGTTCCAGAAGCAGAGTGTACAGCCTAGCCAGAAAATTCCACATGTCGTTACAACTAAACCTTGAAAGAAAGAAATATAGCAGAATGCTAAGTTTGTAGTTACGCAAATCAGGAGTTTCTCTCGCCAACGGCTTTATGTGACCAAACTTAAGACTACTTAATCATTCATTTTGTTATAAAGAGAGGGTGGGCAGATCCTTGCAAAAGTTGACGAATTTCTTAATTTGACTGCACCTTTAGACGACAAGTTTTGGGCACAATTTTCTTCCCGTAGCAGATTTGGCTAATACCGTTGCATGCGTGCATTTGTATACGAATTGTATATACTTATGTATGTCCTTATTTAATGAGTAAACTGTTATTTGTTTGCGGTTGGTGGTTTGTGCCATCGACTTATGGCTCCAGATAGGTCGTGTAGTCAGTCGGTATCGCATATCCAGAAATAAGCAGGATTTGGTTACCTTTTACGTGTGTTAATAGTTTATCAACAGCAAACTGTAGAAGAGTACATTTAAATATACTTTTGATTTACTTCTTGTGTCTGTACTCTTGCTGATTAGCAGTTTTCGACTCTTCAAAATCCTGCAAATGCTTTTGTCCCGTCTTCAACTTCTCAAAAAATTTGAACATTCATCTGACCTTTGCATTATGCTATCTTTGAATAGTGCGGGAATCTTTGTGCAATTATTATCGAGAATCATTTATTACCACGATGAGTCCTATTACGTAGTGTTAACAATTTACTGATTGGATGGAAGAGGAAGTAAAAATTCAAATGTACTGATGGTAGATAGTTCTTGAGAACATTGTGAACAACATTGTGAAAGCAGATATATCTTTTGAAAAGGTTGCTAGAACAAAACAAAAGGAAATTCTCAACTCCTCTAGGAATCGTACTACTACTACTACCACATGTGAAAGTGTGTGGTCTTTTGGGTCCAAAGTAGATTAGTCACGAATTTCGCTAGTTTCAGACACAGTATGTCCTCATACGTTCTCAAAATCAAGAAAAAATAGTTCGAAATCAGATTGTTAAGAGATGCCCAGGTTCTAATTTACAGAATTTGAAATTTTCGGTGATGAGCTCTTCCAGAGCTCATAGGTTGCATTTGGCGAAATTAAGGTTGACTGCCATGACACACTGATGCTTTTGCGTTGCTGATATTTCAGTGGTAAAATGACTGGGGTTGAAAACCAGTCGTAGCGAAGTCTTTAATTGGTAACTGAACCTTTTCCAGGGACCTGTGCCGTCAAAATTTGATGCTCTAACCTACGAGACACTAATTTTGGATACATGGTTCTGGTTAGAGAAGTTTTTTAGCTCATCATTAACTATCGAATATGCCACTTTACCTGTATTTTAAAAATTTCAAAAATTGACAATTTTAAGTTTCAAACCTTATTGGATTAAAGAATCTGACAACTAGGCCCTACTGACAACTGACAAGTGATAAGACAGAAAAGTTCAACCTTGAAGTATTGCTTTCATAGGCAAATATTAGGAAGGGGTATGTGCCAGTTTTCCGATTTTCGAATGGATAATAGCAGGAGTACATAATAGACAAGAGTGTGACAGCTGAAAGACTATGTTATCAGCTCTTGAGCCCATGCTCTGCACGCTAACGGCCCCCCCCCCCCCCGCAATTGCGTACCTAGTGCACCCCCCCCCGCAAATGAGTACCTAGTACGCCATTGCGTATGTTCACTTTTTTCTATAGGAAGGCACCCCCCCCCCTCCCGCAAATGTGACTTATCATTCGACCCCCCCCCCGCAAAACAGTCCCATCACTTTTTAAACAGACGAATGATAGGTTGCATTTGCGGGGGAGTGGCTTACGATAGAAAAAGTGAGCATACGCAATTGAGTACTGGGTACAGATTAGCGGGGAGGTCCACTGTGTACGCAATTACGGGGGGGGGGTAGGACGTTATCGTGCAGAGCGTGCTCCAGAGCTGATAACATAGAGCCTGCCAGCTGTCACACTATTATCTTTTTTTTCGCTATGTGCCACACCCCAGTCGCTTTCGCCTGCAGGGGTAGTGCCTGATCGAAATTTTGTTTTCCAGAGGGAGAAGGGAATCAAGATCAGGCACTGAATAATTGCTGTATGCAATTACCCGAGGCGTCATCAAGGCTACTGTCGAAACAGAAGTGACCCCGCTGCTCGTGTGCATTCATGATCACCCGTCGGCTCCACACAAAAGGGTTTCCCCCATTGAGCGGCCGAGTCCTTGCAAATCTCGGTTAATGCAATAGTAATTACACTATTATCTATTATGTATTC
This sequence comes from Trissonchulus latispiculum, assembly GCA_030248195.1. Lineage (NCBI taxonomy): Eukaryota > Metazoa > Nematoda > Enoplea > Enoplida > Ironidae > Trissonchulus > Trissonchulus latispiculum. The sequence continues at coordinate 21,413 of JASAND010013639.1, forward strand.
TTGATAATAGGTGTAAATTATTAACAGAATGAAAATTGTCAGAAATGGCGATTTTTGGCAAAATTCGCACTTTTTGTGGCAACCTTTTGAGCTCGTTACATAATAGAAACTTGCCACTACTTTCATAAGAATTCTATTTATTCGTAGAGTACAATATTTGTACATATAAGCGATAACTGCAAGTTCAGTTTTTCATGGTTCAAAAAGCACTAATTTTCTATTTTTTGACTGAAAAGTCGCCAAAAATCCTTCCGGCCCACGAAAAATTGGGCCGGTGAACAACACTACTCTGCATTACGATAGAAGCTGTACTTCGATAATAGCATTTGTCTTGTTTTGGGGACTTATGGGGACTACAAAATATGTGACAATGAGCAAAATTTGAGATCGCTAGATCGAGGCAGCGACTGGTCAAGTCTCGGCTTCTGGGCGAGACGAGACCGAGGCTCCTGATCCTGGTTGTCGACCTCACTGCGTTGATCGCAAAGTTCTTCGAGTACGCAAAATTATACTTTTTCCATTTGCACGGGGTCCATAGGGAAGCTACAATTTTAATTCGAGCTTGCTATAAAGTTGTGTGTAGCCGCGCTTGTCTGGATCACAGAACACGAACGTGAATTTTCGACCTTTCATCTTAAGCTTACTACTTTAGCTTTTGTTGAAATAATGAAACGCTGACTTCATTATCTCTTTATGTAACTCTGTGGCAAAATCGACTGAATAAATTGTTCGGTTCCTTGAAAGTGTTGATATTGGATGCAAGGGGATAAACGAGACCGAGACCAGATCCCTCACGAAAGCCGGATTTAAGGGGGGGGGGCTACGAAGGGGTTGGCACGACATCGTTGGAGAGAGCTACTTTTCACCCCAACATTAGCCAACATATCAAAGTAAAAAAGTTTAGGGTGGGCAACAATATATCTCATATACACCGTTTTTGGCAGGACGCCAAAGTACAAATTTTGGTGGGAAAAATGGGATTTTTCAAAAAGGTTTTTTCAGCTCTGGCGGATTAACGATTTGACCAATTCTGAAACTTTCAGCCATAAATGTTATCTGTTACTAGTGCTAAATATTAAAAGTATTCCGGCTTTCGAGCGTTGCTTCCTTGTACAGGTATAACATCTCAAATTCTTCGAGAAATCAATCTAGCATTTCTAAACACTTAAGCGAGGTTTAGTGACCTAGCTTTCTGCATATCTCGGTACACTCACTGGCCTGTAATGCGCAAAGTTTCAGCCGATTCTGCAACAGTAATTTGGAGTAATTGGCTCACATCTTCGAAATGGCACAAAATAACAGCGACAATATCGATAATGTAATCTAGCACTGCGAAAGCAGGGATTAATGAAATCACGTCATTTTTACACAAGTTAAAGACAGATACTTGGAGTATTAATTGGAGCAAAGTTGGGTTCATTTGATAAACCACAGCTCATTAGACGTTAGTTAACCTCCACCCGTATAGACCTGCAACACCAAATTTTTCGCACTTTGATTGTATCTCACAGAAAAGTATACATTGATCTAAGGATTATTTTACACGGTATCAAAGCGCTATATGTCAGAACTATATAATTCCTGAAAGTTTTGGTACTGTGCCTTGCACAAAGCCATCAGGGCGAGGCGAAGTTTGTGTACGTGTCATGTCGAGCTTTGGACCGACAATTCCAACTTCTGATGGCTCCACAGGACGCTATGCTGCATAGAATTCTTTCAAAGTTTAAACTATTTTACACCAAACCTAATACTATTATGTGGCAAAAGACTAGCTAGCTTTTCCAACATCGAACTTTTAGTGAAATTCGTAGCCCCCCCCCTTAAATGTTGATGAGATTGCATTTAAATGCTAGAGTATCTTGCCGTTTTGCCATATTATAGGGGAGCGCGAGAGCGCTCCCCTATAATATGGGTGTAAAAGGCTCAGTGCGGCCCTTGGAGACCCGTTCGAGCTCCGTGCCAGCTAAATACTCAACCAAACAGGACAATTTTGGTATCGTTGGAATCTACACGACGAGTACTACAAGTCGCAAAAAAGTTTTGGTCAAAATTTCCAACTTTGAAAATTTTCGCTTCCGGGCAAGTTAGGTCCGTTTGTTTTTTTTTCCGTGTAAGTCACGCTTGGAAAAATGCAATTTTCTGTCGCAGTGTTAGAACGATCTGGGCATTTTCAGCAGGTGAAGTTTGGTTTTTCTGAACGTATATACCCCGAAAGTGAACCTTTTTGATATTTTTTCGCTGCCCGGCCCGGCCGGCCACCTGTACGGCCGGCCAAAAGTGGACTTGGCGCTAAAATGGCCAAAAATGGCCAATTTTTTGTCAAAGCTACAGGACTCAGGGGAGACGCTAGAGAGACGTGGTTTGTTGCATAAGGATCCACGGAAGGGTTTATATGTCCTAACGAGGGCGATTTTTGATATCTGGCCAGGATCGTTCTGGCGGCCGGCCCAAAGTTGGTCCGGCCAAATAGCCATTTTCGGAAAATTTCTAAGTCCCAACTCTACAGGAAATAGTCAAAATAGGCCTAAATATGCTGTTTTGGGCCATATAGTGAGACGCATATAAGGGTTATCGGGGTCGCTGAACACGATGAGCATAGTCGCAGCGCTGTGCGGTGCTGCTATCGTGCTGTACTGCTATGCAGCAACCACAGCACGCTGTCTGTAGACTTACTGTAAACGGCTGAACATATGAAACTTGGCGAAAATCATGTCTGTAGTAAGGGGGAACCGTAGCTATGTTAGTTGGTGCATTCTCTAGGTTCCACCGTGCTGTATGTGCTGCCCCAAACACAGCACCGTCGATAACAAGCTATTCATTCGTCACTGGTATTTGAAATTCGGCATACAGATAGTTTAGGACTTGACAAACTATTATAGATACGTTTCGTATACTTATTACGATGCTACTATGTGGTTGCGCTGCAGTGGAGTGCTGCAGAAGTACAGCACGGCCTATAACTAACTACAGAAAACTTGCAATCGTCTGAAATTTTGCACACAAGTGCAGAATAGCATTGCAAATCGTGCCGTATGAATTTCCCTCACTGGCATTAACGTTTGCGTCTGGTTGCGCTGCAGTAGAGTGCTGCTGAAGCACAGCACGGCCTATAACTAGCAACAGACAAACAGCAATCGCCTGAAATTCTGCAGGCAACTGCGGAAAAGCATTAGAAATTGTGCCGTGTAAGTCTGCTTTTTTGGACATTGACGTTTGCGTATGGTTGGGCTGCAGTAGAGTGCTGCTGAAGTACAGCACGGCCTATAACTAGCTACACGTAAGTTGCAATCGTCCGAAATTTTGCACACAAGTGCGGCAGAGCATTGAAAATCGTGCCGTATGAGTTTCCTTCACCGACAGTAAAGTTTGCATCTGGTTGGGCTGCAGTCGAGTGATGCTGAAGTACAGCACGGCCTATGACTAGCTACAGGAAAGTTGCAATCGTCCGAAATTTTGCACACAAGTGCGGCAGAGCATTGAAACTCTTGCCGTATGAGTTTCCCTCACTGGCATTAACGTTTGCGTCTGGTTGCGCTGCAGTAGAGTGCTGCTGAAGCACAGCACGGCCTATAACTAGCAACAGACAAACAGCAATCGCCTGAAATTCTGCAGGCAACTGCGGAAAAGCAGTAGAAATTGTGCCGTGTAAGTCTGCTTTTTTGGACATTGACGTTTGCGTATGGTTGGGCTGCAGTAGAGTGCTGCTGAAGTACAGCACGGCCTATAACTAGCTACACGTAAGTTGCAATCGTCCGAAATTTTGCACACAAGTGCGGCAGAGCATTGAAAATCGTGCCGTATGAGTTTCCTTCACCGACAGTAAAGTTTGCATCTGGTTGGGCTGCAGTCGAGTGATGCTGAAGTACAGCACGGCCTATAACTAGCTACAGGAAAGTTGCAATCGTCCGAAATTTTGCACACAAGTGCGGCAGAGCATTGAAACTCTTGCCGTATGAGTTTCCTTCACCTTCACCTTTCCTTCACCGACAACAAAGTTTTCATTTGGTTGCGCTGCAGTAGAGTGCTATATGCTATATACAGTAACTAAAACTATTGCAGCCATGGATACTGGATGTTGGATTTCTGTCAAAATAGAGAAAAAGGAAGAACTTGGAACTTTTCAAGCTTCTTTGTTCTGTACTTTCGGTTGACTATTAATGATTGGCGGAATTTTTAAAGTTTTTTTTTCACACAGCTTTAACGTTTATTCTATTTACTGAGAACCTTAAAAATGAAATAGGACAAGAATAAAAATGCTCCGATAGAGCATGAAAAATGCAATATGGGTGACACAGGGTTTTAAGCAGACAGAGGACTAGGTTTTAAAACGTTAATATGGGAGGGGCAGGTTGTAAATGCTAGGAGGACTAGGTTAAAAGCGCACTAATATGGACCAGCTTCGCTGAACAACCCATATTCGCGGTCACTCATGCTCCACTCCACATGACATACGAGTAAGATCTACATTCTCTCTCTCTCTCTTCTCTCTTCGTGCAGGCAATCGTCGCTGAGCATATGATTGGCAGGTCTATAGAAGGCCTGCCCTCTCCAAGAAGGACACCACCAACCGGGGAGCATCCCAAAGGACCTTGATTGAGGGGGACGCCCCTAGGATTTGCAAGCGACAGGTGGTAAGGGCCGGGCAGCGAATTAGCAGATGGTCTAGGTCGTCGTCTTCCTCCTGACAACGTTCACAAGTAGGGGAATTGGTAGCACCTATTCGGAACCTGTACGCACGGAGCAAGGGGGAGTGCCCAGCCGCCCGCAGCTGGGATAAGGTGCACCTCTGTCTTCTGGAAAGGCCGGTTTCCAGGTTTCGATGTGGGGGAATGCGGTTGTACAGTCTGTCCGCAGTGGGGTGGGAGAGGGATTCGCGCCATTTGCGCCTGGAGTTTCTGATGATGAGTGCCTTGGCCGTAGACAGGTCAACTGCCACCTCCCGCTGGTCAGCGGAGGAAGCCCCTTTCGCCAGTCTATCCGCCTCTTCATTTCCTTCTATACCACGATGACCAGGAACCCACTGGAATACAGCTGGGATTCCGATGGTTCTTAACAGCTGCCAAATTTCTTGCTCCAGACTACTCTCTGCAGCTGCAGGACCTTGAGACAGGCGCTGAACAGCAGATAGCGAATCAGTGCAGAGAAGTAGAGATGGATTTGTGGGTAGAACATCCTGGTGTTCAGCCAGCCATGCTAGGCTGGACTTGATGGCGACCAGTTCAGCTCTGTAGCTGGAACAGTATTTTCCAGCAGGCACTTGTATAGAGGCTGACAGGCCATATGAAAGTTGGATCGTGGCTCCAGCGCCGCCATCGCGGCACGATTCAGCGACAGACCCATCGGACCAGATTTTGATGTTAGGGCTAGCATGGCTGTTGAGGGCAGCTTCAGTTTTCGTTTGTGCCTGGTCGTCAGTGTCGAATTTGCTAAGTCCAGGGATGGAAGTGAAACACGAGATCTCGCATCCCTGTTCCCAGGGAGGATAGGGTGGAATTGCCGGGATTCGTTCAAGACTGACATCTTCCAGTCCAGTTTCCCGGTTCCATCGCGCCGCTTCTTCTCTCCAGGACTTCACAGATTTCAGCCTGAGTCGTGCATTTCCTCTAGCCGCCTGACTTCGCAGGTTTGTCTCAGGCAGGCACATGGACTTGGTATAGGCAATTTGCGACTTTTGGCGGATTATGGTATCCAGAGGCAGCAGGTTGGCTTCCAGCTGGAGGCAGTCGATTGGGGTTGATTGGGTACAGCCTGTGATTTTTCTTGCCGCCATATTGTTGATTCTGTCCAGGATTTTGACGTTGGATGCAGCTACTGACGGGCCCCATGCGCCAATGCAATAGTCAGCAGCAGATCGGACGTAGGCCAAGTAGACAGTTCTCAATGATTCTTTGGTTTGGCCCCATGCCCGACCACCCAGGGCGGACAGGACCGACAGCTTTTTCTTCATGGAACTGGTCAGATTGGCTATATGCTGTTTGAACGTTAGGCGGCGGTCGAAGGTAATTCCCAGGAACTTTGGGTTGGACCGGAATGGGATCGGAGCCTGGTTGAAGCGAAGCAGGATTTCTTCCTTTGCCTGATGTGGATCGGAGGTGAACAAGGTTGATTCACACTTCTCCACATTCACCTTCATTTTCGCTTCAGCTGTCCAAACCGCCAGCCGGTCCAGAGCTTCCTGGAGTTTAGCCTGTGCTGCCGGAATATGGGGGTCGCTGACCCACAGCGCTAGGTCGTCAGCGAAAAGGCTAGCATGGACTCCTTCGGGAAGGGCTTGTACCAGATCGTTGATGTAGATCAGGAACAGGAGAGGGGATATGACGGCACCCTGGGGTACGCCGGCTCTGAGCCGCCTATACCTGCTGGTGGCACCATTGAATTTTACCCTGGCTATTCTGTCGGATAGAAACTCAAAGCACCATCGGGCATAGCAGATCGGAAGGTTCGAGTCCAGTATGCGTTGGATGATGCGGGGTCTCCAGACAGTATCGAATGCTCTGGCAAAGTCAATGAGCACCATGGCAGTCCGGAGGGGTGGCTTGTGGTGGAACCCGTCAGCCACAGACTGAGTTATTCGCATAACCTGGTCTTCAGTGCTGTGGTGAGTTCTGAATCCTGCCTGAGCCTCGGATATGGATCCATTCTTTTCCAGTTCGTAATACATCCTGTTCTTGATTAGAGATTCCATAATCTTGGCAATACAGGACGTTAGGCTGATTGGTCGGTAGGATTCTGGGTTCTTGGCGGCTTTTCCCTTTTTGGGTACTGGGACTATTGTAGCACGGCGCCAAGCAGCTGGGATACGTTTACTTCTCCAGGACAGGTTGATGATGGTAAGTAGGCAGATCTACATTCTTCAGCTTTCAAAGCAAGCGGGACGGTTGTGAAATATTAAAGCTTACGTATTCGAAATAAACAATGCAGTTCTGGTGGAAAGGTGTTCAAGGTGTTTTTTCTGCAGTGTTGGCACATAATCTTGTATTAAGTTGATGCGAAAAGCAGTTGACATTATGGAGGACGTGTATTATTAAGTTGTATAATAAGGAGCACGACCACAATATTATACTTGCAGGCCATGCTGACAAAAATCGTACAATTTTCCGAAGAACTGCCAATAGCAACAGCAAGCAGCAGCCGATAGAAACTCTGGACAGTTTTCGCGAATATGGGTTGTTCAGCGAAGCTGGTCCATATTAGTGCGCTTTTAACCTAGTCCTCCTAGCATTTACAACCTGCCCCTCCCATATTAACGTTTTAAAACCTAGTCCTCTGTCTGCTTAAAACCCTGTGTCACCCATATTGCATTTTTCATGCTCTATCGGAGCATTTTTATTCTTGTATATATTTCCCGAGAGATTTGTTTTAGTTTCCTTTCTTTTCTTTGACACGTGATATGAACTTGCATGAAGACCTAATTCTAAGTTAATTGTTGTAGAATGGACGTTGCAGAAAAAGTTGTGTATAATCCAGTAAGTTTACACTTATTCTGTTTCGGATTATGTAACATGTCTTTAATAGGTGTTTGTTTGCGTATTGTTTTACAATTTATTTCATCTTTTAGTATATTCATTAAATTAGAACATATAAGCAAGAGTGCACATAAGTTATATATGAGTTTTGTTTATGTAAGTGTAAGTCTACTGTAGTTAGCTAGCAGGCAGCTGAAACACTTAATGCCAGTTGTAAGCTAGTGTTGTTAGATTAGGAAGGTTACAACCTTGTTTGCTTCCCAGTTTCTGTTATCGTGCCGTACAATAGCTTGTTTCCCCGTTGCAATGCACTTTTGCTGTTTTTTGTGCAGTGCTATTTTGGGTCGTATGCATTAAACCTGTCATTGCAAGCTAGTGTTGCTCGTCCATATAATACAACTTTGGCGTTACAAAGTTTGTACATTAAGTCATAAAGGCCGCTGTAGTTTGTGTACATGACCCAGTGACGTGATTAGCAGAGGAGAACAGTGCACACAGACCGTTAGAGCTTTAACGGTTCATTTCGCTTCACAACTAGCCTTAATGTTATGCAATTTTAAGTGCTACTTCATTGTGCAGCTTCTATAAGGCTCCTGTGAAACCACTTTAACAAAATTCCTTCCCAGATGTATTTTCCTGTAGTGCGTTCTCGCAATCGTTTGAGATACCCGGTAATGGTTATGATTTCTGATGGTATAAAACATTATCTGTTGGCTTCTGTGCTTAGTGATTTGTGCCTATGTATATTCATAAAAGCTCTAAAAGCTGTTTTCTGCAGAAACATTATGTATTACAGAAGAGTGTTATTTATTTTCCCTGTTATTTTTGCCTTTGTCGCTTCCATGAATGCAGAAGTCAAAACGTTTTCTTTAAATTCAATTTTGTTCATCACTGACAAAAATGTCAACAAAGTCTTGCAATGACGACTTACAGTCTTATAACGTTGTTGGCTTCTCAGAAGTGTGGACAAGTGTAGTCGTTTCGATAGATCCTTTCCCACGCCCATTCGTAAAATTCAGTTGGCAAAACTCTTGGTGTATTTTATTTAATCACCTTTATATTAATTAGTGCTCTCCCAAGATTTTCGGAAATGAAATAAGATTAATTATTTTGTCTTACACTATTGTGTTACTTTTAAGCCGTTGGCAACATTTTTATTTGAGGGGACAAGTGAGAAATGAAGTTTGTGCTGCTGATTTATTTTAGGCCGTGCCCTACGTTGGAATAATTCCGGGTGGTCTGAAGCCGGGGAAAACCGTCATTATACAGGGTCTGGTTTTGGCAACTGGCGGAGAGTAAGTGTATTTCTGGTTAGTCTTAGCATACTGGATGATGAATCATGTTATTTCCTATAGTGTCTAATCATATAAGTAGTAATACTAGAAATACAGAAATACTAGATGGACCTTCTTTCGGATATATACAACAAATCAAGAAAGAATACAGCCATTGCATTACGTATATATGCGGAACAAATAGCGTTTGTTAAGCACAGGCCTGGCACGTCGGTCCGCCTGCAACTGCCAAAGTGCTGTGTTTTGCACTCTTAAAAAGACTCCTGTAGAAATTACAGGAATTCTTGTAGTTCTCTACAAAAGTGCTCCTGTGCAGTCAGTCACTAGCGGAGCTTCCTGTATTTTCCATAAAAGTAGCTTTTGTATTTTTTACCGGTCTCTGGAATAGTAAAAATTACAGGAGTTTCCTGTAGAAAATACTAAGCAAACCTGTAGTTTTTATTACAGGAATTTCCTGTAGAAAATACAAAAGCAACCTGTAGTTTGGTTCGACTTTTTTTACAATCCTATATCAGATACCAAACCTGTATTTTTTACAAAACAAAACCTGTAAATTTTACTGGAGAGACCTGTTATTTCAGAGGGGGGGCAGGTGTGGGGGGCGGCCGCTCCCAAAATATTTTCGGCAGGGAGCGGCCGTTACAAAAAAATCACCCACTGGGTGTTGGAAGACTGAAAATTTGAAAAAATTCAAAAATTTCAGTCTTCAAAAATTATTACAACTGTCTCCCTTATATACAAAATTTGCGTTATCAGCGTATCGAGTACTTTCCTGTGAGCAAACCTGTAAACCAGTGAAAACTGCAGGTTCCATTTGTACTGAATACTGGTCTAACTTGTAACCAATTCTACCAAAGTATGTCCGGTAAACACTACCAACGATGACCTGTAGAAATTACAAGACTCAACCTGTATTTTCTACAAAAGCTTTTGTACTTATCATCTACAAAAGTGATTCCTGTAGTTTCTACAGGAATATTTGTAAGAGTGTGTTCTGAAATAAAGTGTTTCAAAACTTTTGTGACAAAAACATAAAACTTTGCATTTTTGAGACACCTTTTAATGCTTGGAGTCGCCCAAAAGAGTGGGGTAGCGCGTCGACTGAGGAGGAAGACGGGTTACGGTCACGGGTGGCGTGAGCTTTTCGAATCTTGTCTATTATTTTCAGACGTTTTGAGATAGATTTTATCTCTGGTCTACTGGTAGCCGGAGATCATGTGGATAATTTCGCTCTACATTTCAATCCTCGATTTAATGAAAAGCATATTGTGGTGAATTCACTTTGTGATAATCAGTGGGGTAAAGAAGAGCGTCACCCTTTGCAAGGGAAGTTGGAAAAGGGCCAATCCTTTGACATTCGAATACTGGTTGCCTCAACCGGCTATAAGGTCTGTGGGACTTGAAATTGGATGCCTTGGATTAACTATATATCAAGTTCAGTAGTTTTTGACCACAATGAAATCTAAAAGTGTTTGCTTTCCTAGATTAATAGTAATTCTATTTTTGGACCATTTCATAAACTTAATAGTTAGCTTGCTTTCTCCTACAGGGGGGTGTCCCCCCTGAATTCGGTTCCCTCCCCAGACTTGAGTCGCCCCTCCCCCCTCCCCAGAATCCCTCCCAGGATTCGGGCCTTCCTCTCCCCCAGAACTCTAAAGTGCCGGGGAAAATAGGGTTTTGAGGGTAAACTTTGAAAAAATTTTCCGGCTTTGCCAGATTGTTAGACATTTTTTTGTCATTTTAAGCTTAGGTTAAAAATAGTTAATTTTTTAGCTCAGCAGCAAAAAATAGCTATTTTTTAAGCATTTTTCGAAAAAATGTTCTCGCCCCCCAGAAATTCGTGCCCCTCCAAACCCCCTCCCAGAAATTTTGCCTCGAAAAAAAGCCAGGTCTAGGATTTTACTGTAGAGCGGATTTTTCATTTTTCTGATTCAATGTGCAAAGGTTCTGTATACGCATGATCATGTTGTAGCTTATTGCTGTTTTAGATCAGTGTAAATGGAAAACCACTGTGTGAATTTAAGCATCGCCTTTCCCTGTCTGATGTGAAAGTATTGCATGTCAAAGGATGCGTCCAACTGGATTTGATCGGAGTTCTCAGATCCTGAAGACTGTGAGATGAGATCATCGGAAATAATTGAAATCCTGAGATGGACATTTCGTGAACATAAAATTAACTTAAAACTGGACTTTCGCAACCGCTTGTTGAAATACGTTCAAATACATGTAGATTTCTATCAGTGAATCGGGGGAAAGCAAGCTTGTTCTATGTTCTCCCTACACTGATAAATTTGTAGTATTTCGAGTACTCTTAGTTCTCATCAACAATCTCAGAGCATTTTTAATAGTAGCAAAAATTAATTTTTAGATTTTTGGTTTGAACGGATTGTTGTTTGAAAACTCAAATTTAGCTGAATCTACATTTAGACAGCTCTGTTAGTGCCTGAGAAATGTGGAGCCGAGTACTTTTGGCCCAGAGAAGCTAGAAAAAAACTAGAACTTGCTGGCTTTGTCCTAGGCAAAAATTTCTGGGGGGAAGTCTCTGGGGGGGGAATTTTTAGAAAAATGTCTAAAAATAGCTATTTTTTGCTGCTGAGCTAAGCATTCACTATTTTTAACTTAAATTTAAGCTTAAAATAGCTAAAAAATGCTTAAAAATGGGTAAGTATCCTAGCTAAGCCGGAAAAAATTTTCAAAATTTGCCCTCAAAACCCTATTTTTCCGGGCACTTTAGGGTAGGGGGAGGGGGTTCTGGGGGGGAAGGCCCGAATCACTGGGGGGCGATTCTGGGGGAGGGGAGGAGGAGGGGGGGGGGGGGGGGGGAGGGGGGGCGACCCAAGTCTGGGGGAGGGTACGGATTTCTGGGCCCCCCTGTAGGAAAAGTGGGGGCAGACTTGAAAACCCAAGCTAGAAAACTAAGCTTTAAGCTTTAACCCATCGAAAGCACATTATAAGATTTAAAATAATATAGAAGTTACCTACTGTTCAAAATACCCAGCGTTGAGTAACTTTTCAGCTTTTCAAAGTTTGCTCAAGTATTACCCTAACCAGCACTTCAATAGACAAATATAATCGGTTACTTAGTTTCTTATATAGAAGGAAATTATGATTAGACAGTCGACGTACTGCGTCATTTTCTAATGGCCCTTTATCATCCCTTTTTATGGTCGTTTGCATTCGGTGTCTTTACCGAGATATAAATAATCTGGGGGTGTTTGAAACCATGCTCTTAAGCTTTAGAGGAGACTTAGAGAATCCCGTTTCAAAAAGATTCCTCCTTATAACAATTCTCCTAAATCCTTGGAGCGCTCAGACCACTCCTAAATTTTCCTTTATTTAAATTTTTATGAACTATTAAATTATATTTGATGTCTGGACTTTGCTATTCTTGGATTGTTTCGATTTTAAAATTAGTTTTTATTTACTTTTATATATCTGCTGGAACTAGTATGTCGTTTTTTTGAGGTTTTGGATTTTTCAAATTTGCTTTTTATGTTGAATTGCAATTTCGCCTGTGGGAATTATTTTTTACAAATAAATGTTTGTCTTTCATATTTCCTCATAGTAGAGTTGGAGCGGGTGACGACAACGGGTATAATCAGTTTCAAAACATGTGTCAAAAATATTTTGAGAACTTTCTTAGTACTGGCACGATTTCTGTAACGTGCATGTGTAGCCAACCTTCACAATACGTACAAGTATTTGCGTTAGAAATCTTCAAGCGAAATAATTTTTATTTTTCCTACTTCAAATATGTAGACGTGAATCTTTGCATTTGTAATGATAGATTATTTATATATTATATAGGAGCGTCTTGGAGAATTCTTTTGACGCTTGGGAGCTCTCCTTACCATGCCCTTTGAGCTCGTAAGACGATCTTAAGGGGGGGGGTCCGACACGAGCCATTTTTTCTACTTTCTCCGATCTCGCTGATTTTCACATATGTTAGTGTCCAAATGGTATATTTTGGCGCGTTTTTGAAATTAAAGTCGTAGCTCTTTGATTTGTCGAGTAATTTCACCTCAAAGTTGAGATTCCATGTGTTTTTTAATTAATTTCTGAAGGATTAAAATTTAACACGATTTGAGCAT
>JASAND010013640.1:0-40020 GCA_030248195.1 Trissonchulus latispiculum
GTGCGTTGTGTAAAAATAACCCAGATCATGGTTGCGTAAATATATAATACGTAATTACGTAAATAGTGTGATATTATCAATAGTCTAAGTAGCATGTTAAGTTACTCTGTGCAGGCTCCTGGGGGGCGGCTCTGAGCAATGTCTATTTTTACACTTACTCTAATTTTATACGTTGGCATCGATTAAGTTGCGTACACAACATCGTTCCCAAGGCGTCAATATGAGCCCGAGAAAGGGAGCTGCTCATATTAAACTTTTAAATCTTGTCCTTTACATAAGTAAATGCTGGCTCATATTATACATTTTAAATCTTGTCTTTTCCCGAATTGAATGCTGTCCTTCTGGCTCATATTGTATTTTTCATGCGACTGCAAGGAGCATTTTTCCTACTTGTATATATATATTATGTCTGAATGCCAACTTTCTATAGTTGTTGCTGTTTTGCTTCGGACGCATGTTGGAGGATTATCTGTGTGCAGGTACAGGATAGCCGAGATATGATCTGAGACAGTACCCGGGCGGAAGCAGTTTCCAGCTGAACTTGTCTTCCCAGCACTTCCCAAGGATGGTTAGGTCTGGTACTGAGTTAGATGTGGCTTTAGTGGACACTGGGCGGTTGGCGACTATCAGATTGTTTGTGGCAGTCCATTCCTCAAAGCTGTCGCCAACCTCGTTGGCCGGCTGCCACTGGTTCCACAACTGGGTTTACTTTACTAGGGAGGTGGGGGTGGGGGGCGTCCCGCCAATATTTGCCCCTCCTCCACTCGGCCCCACCCCCACTTTTTTGGGCTTTCCCCCCAGTCAAAAGGGAGCTAAGGTGCTCAGAAAGTGTCAAATTTTTAGAATTTGTGGTCAAAATTATCAAAATTTTTGATCAAAAATCGCCATTTTTGGTGCTAAAACTTGATTTTTGAGCACTTGTAAGCATAGTTATAGCAGTGTATGTGAAAAACAGGCTATTTATACAGCATTTTTAGCATTTTTGACCAATTTTATTTCCCCACCCCACTTTTCGACCTCCCCCCACTAGTGGGGACCGGGGGGCGCCCCCTCTTCTACTTATTTTTGCCTAAAATAAGCCCCGAACAATTGGGAGTTTCTGTCAGAATCTTCTATCATAGGATAAAGTAGGTTTGGAGGTACGTATATTTTAATACCGTAGAGTGGAGTGAGACAAGCTGTGGTTTGTTTTTATCCACACCTACCACATGAAAGTATGTCCCGCTAGGTTTTGGACAAGAGGGATTTACCTTAGTGTAATTTCTATTTTATTTTTTGCCATGTTGCTTTTTTACAGTCGTATTGCTGACCTGAAGGAAGCAGAGAGGCGAGAGTCGGAGCGTCTGGTCAGACAGGAGGCTGATCGAAAGCGGCGCCTGGAGGAGCAGAAGCAGCGAGAGCAGCAGCGCCAGCATGCCGTAGAGGAGCGGCGAAAACAAATGGCGGAAATGGCAAAAGTTAGTAGATAATATCACTATAGAGCAGCACTATTTTTTTAGGGTTTTTTCCGTTGGGGTGGGGGGCTTCCCGCCCCCGCCCCCCCGGGGCGGGTGGGGAAATTTTCGGGTGGGGGGAGGTTGTTTTGCAAAAAATGTGCTCAAATTTGGTATTTTGGCGTATTTTACACGTAGAAACGCAAAAAGTTCTCAAAAATGCCAGAGTTTCAGTTAAAAATAGCAAATCTAACAAAAAATCTTCTGCGAAGCCGGAAAATTTTTGAAAATTGCCTATTTTGGCAAAACTTTGAGCCCCCAAAAATTTCCGGGGGAAAAAGCAAAAATCCCGAGATGGGCGATTTCGGGGGGGGGGAGCATTTTCGGGAGGGAGATCAATATTCGGGCCCCCCCGCGCCAACCCCCGGTAAATATACCCTGGAGAGCTCACTGTGCTTATTATAAAATGAAGGTAAAGGAAAGCTGCATCTATTATAAACTTTAACAAGCAGCTGACTGGGGGCCCACGTTCGGCGAGGTCCATCCATTCGAGGAACCCTCTCTCAGATTCGGACCTCATCCTGTATAACCCCAAAATTGCCAAATTTTACCATTTTTACCATAAATTTTCAAAAACTATCAGGCTTCGCCGAATATTTAATGAAATTTTTACTATTTTAGCCTAAAAACCACCAAATTAGTCATTTTTAGCTATTTTTAGCAGCTTTACACAAAAACCATGAAGCCCCCTCATAAATTTTGGCCTAAGAATAATCCAGCAGACGATGCGCGCTCACGACAGACACGGTAGATAGTGCATCGAGTTTCGGTGCAGAGCTGAGAGCTCTGGACGCCGCACTGCGCTGGACGCAGGATGTCTCCACCGACGAAGACAGGAGCATCAGGATCTTTTCTGACTCTCAGGCCCTGCTGAAAAAGTTGCAGTCCGGACCCAGCAGAGCCTCCACGGAATTGGAAGCGTCAGTCTGGAGCCGCATAGCTGGAATCCTGTCGGCACACCCAGAACCCTGTCCATCAACTGGCTACCCGGCCACTCGGGTATTCAGGGAAACGAGACCGCAGACCGACTGGCCAACTTAGCCAGTAGCCTCAGCCAATCAGAAACCGAAGTGGACTTCACTTCAGTGCGGTCAAATGCCTCATTTCCAGGCACTTTACCGACCAGTGGATTTCAGGTCTCCAGCCAGACAGACTCTGTTATCTTAACCACATCCCGCGCGCCCCCAGCCCCTCTGAACTCAATCTCAAAAGAAGAGAGAGAACAGTCCTTTCCCAACTCAGGGTCGGCGGGTTTACCCCGCTACTAAACTGGTTTTTGCACCGCATCGGGGCGGCAGCGGACCCTTACTGCAGGTTCTATCCTGGCCAAGAAGACACCCACCCTACAACACCTCATTTCCTCCTGCCCTCAGGCTAACAGGGCCCGTGTTCTCCACCTGGGCCCATCCCCCTCAGCCCAAGCCCTCTGGAATAGACCCCTGGAGGTCCTAGCCTTTCTCCGGGAATGCGGACGGCTCCACCCTGGTGGGGCTGCCCGGGTCGATTGACTTTGGTCAGGTGGCCGGAAGCAACAACAACAACAACAACAACGGTAGATAGTTATCCTTAGGCTATTATAACTGAAGCATAGTGGAAAACCTTGTACGCAGCTTGGGTCTCGCGGTTTATGTTTTTGGACTAAAATAGTTAGTTTTGGTAATTTGAATTGTTATTATCTTTTAACTTTAGTTATTGAATGTCAGCATACAAAACAGACTACTTTGTTGTATTTTTGACAGCTGTTTTAGTACGCTTCAATTATCCCTACTTCTGGGTCTCCCCTACGAAGGTCAACCCCGAACCACTTTTCACAACACCCCATTTTTCTTCTAAAAGAAACCCTATCTGCTTGAATCTTTTTAAACATAACAGGCTGTTAGCCTGAGATGTCCTAAACCACACACAGTGTATATTTGACGTGAGTGTCAAGTGTCACTGTATCGTCACTAAGTATATGGTAGTTAAAGTTATAGATTGTAGTAATCATGTGACGTGGGCATTTAAAGTGGGGTACACACACCACGCTGCCGTAGTGTATATTGTTTATTTATACCCTAGTCAGTGAACATTATAGTAAGTATATACTTACAAACAATTACTGGAAAACTTATTAGCCGCCGCTTTTTGTCTGTTTACAGGAACGCCGGGAAGCCATCCTAAGCAAGTACAGTCATTCAGCGGATCGCAATTCCTCACGTGATCAGGCCAACAAGCCAGTCTATGCTTTCGGCAGTTCCACGCCGCGAACCCTGACCTATCTGCAGCAGAGTGATGCCTCTGCCAAGTTCTATGGGAACAGTTCACGACTGCGAACTCCGGAACAGGATGAGGGGACCGCAGCCGGCGGTGATAGGAAATCGATTTCAGTATCGAATCTCAATCATCATCGAAGACCACTCAGTTCTAGTACGTTTTTCGTACTATATGCGTGTTGGTTGCATTAACAAATAAATGTTGATTATTTCATGAAAAGAGCAAATGATAGAAGAATTGGATAATAAGATATTTCTTGTAGGTTTTTCGGGAGGAGTCCATGGTTTTTGTTTTGCCCTTGAGAAATGTTGAAGGCGGATTTTATGAAATTATACTGTATATATGTGTCAAATAAAGAATTCATGTTGAACTTTTTAACTTGTTTGAACGTTATTCATTGGGTATACATAACTAAATATTCCACTAAAACCTCACATTAAGTGTAACTAGAAAAATCCAAAATAAAGCTATGCCTAAAAACTCTGCCATTTTGGACCAAAGAACGCTGGCCATCTTTTACAGTGCTTACTATATATATAGTAGGTAACAGACTAATGCCGATGTCAAATTTATTGCTGGTCTGGTCATAGTTCCTTAGTTTTTTCAAATAAAAGATTCTGAAAAGAAAATTTTGTATAGGGGAAGAAGGAGGGAAATCTAAACAGGATCATTTTGTGTGTGGTTGCTCCTATCCCTCTAATACGTTCACATACGTACGTTGTATTTTGGTTTGTTGTGATAGCTTTGATTTTATCTGCTTGTTCTTGTCTAGGTCCGGATCTCAACAGTCCCTTTCATAACGGTCTGCGCAGTCGTCCCAACGGTCCGACTCGCAGTGTGCCGGCCCGGGCCCTGGGAAACCGAATGACAGCCTCCGTCATGGTGATGAGTCCTTCCTCCACCTCCTCCTCTTCGCGGACTCCCGGCAGTTCCCATCCCCCGCCGCCGCGCCGCCCGTCCGCTCCCCGCGGATCCGGCCGGCCCGGCGCCCTTCCGGCTGATCTGATGAATGCCAGCATGACGGCTTCCTATACGGCTGGGGAAAGTTCGAGTAGGTCTCTTTGACATTTGCTTTGTGTGTCTAAAGAGTTGAAGACTATGTATTTTTGTGATACAGTAACAGTTATAAATTTGTTATTTTTACTGCATTTGCAGTAAATTTGCAAAAGGTTTTTGGTTTGTGTAAATGTTTATAGGTATACTTTCATATTTGTTACAGGGCACGATACATGTATGGGTAATTGTGTGTTTTTGTTAAGCTCAATATTTTACTCTGGGCTTATTCTACTTGTTCAGGAACACACTTCCCTAATAATCGTTCCCCAAAGAACTCCTCCCTTAAAGTTGGTGGCTTTTGTTGTACCCAATTTGGCTCAGTTATACTATGAAAGAACGCAATTTTAATGTATGTAGTTTCGAAAACTGCAGCCACTCCCCCAAATGTCTCGTCGCCGAGAGCCCCCCCTAAAAGAATCCCTCACAAAAAATTCGCCTAGTCATACAATGCACAATGTAAAATTGTCAAATTTCTTCTAGAAAATCCTCGAAGTTTCCGCCGTTCTCCACCAAAGGCTGCGCTTTCGACCGCCAGTACAGCAAAGTCACAACCGACTAGAAGATCCTCTGCATCAGAGAAAAAGCTGCAAGGTTGGCAAAGTTTCCAACTGTAAATGCTAAATGTATACTACTGACACTAGTCCTTTGGTTGTTTTGCTTCAATTACTTTTCAGTTTTTGTTTTGCTTGAAATTTAATTAGCTTTTGCCTGAGCCTTAGCTGAAATTTCCAGCATGTTTGTTTGCTTAGACTACTCACTTTTGCCTCTTCCTCCAAATAAAAGCCGGTCTGTTAGCTAGAATCGCTCTACTGTTAGTAGTTGCGACTTTAAGGAGCACCCCACGTCCAGCACAATAGTTGGCCCAAATCTTGTATAGCAGTTTTTTAGTTTCGTTTATTAAAGCGTTTTATTAACTTGCACTTTGGCAGTTGAGCTTCAGCAAGGGTGGTGCCTTTGAGGTTGAGCTTTCATCCACACACGACATGAGCAGTTCCTGGTTCAAATTAAATCAATTCTTTATTACGTTTTTTGGAGACTCGTTGGTCCCATTTTCATTATTCATCGTACCGTTCGTCGCGGTATTTCATCATTGGTTTTTACTTTCTGCTTTCGATCCAATCTTCCAAAATCGACGTCACTGCAGATACGTCGTACATAGGTACGATACGACGTACATAGGCGTAGCCAGAAAATATTTTGGGGGTAGATTGGGGACTCCATGGACAAGCTTTTTCGCCCTAAAGTTTACGTCCGTGGCCCAGCGCCCCTCCCCCCACTAGCTGTTTCAATGACGTCATGAATCCGTTTGACCAAATTTTGCTGTCTTTGAGTAGCTCAAAATTGTTTGTCGGTAGTAGGAATTGGTTTTTCCGTCATTTTTTCTGAAACCCGTTTACTTGTGTAACTGGTATTTCCCGGTGTTTCTGAACGGAGGGTCAGCGTTCAGAAAGCACAAGTAGTCTTTAAGTCTTTAAAATGTGGTATCGAGAAAATTGCTTTTCTTCGCATAATGTGATGTGAACTTCACACTTTGTAAATTTGCCACTTTACTCCACATTGTTTTCTATAATATTTGAGTAGTTTTCTTACCTGTTTTAGCACTTTGCAGTTTGCAGTGTTTTGCATGTGTTGGACATTTAACCGCTAGCTACAGGTGGACGCGTATATAAAATCTTGATTGTAACTTTTGATAATTTTATGTTTCCTTGTTTTAAATATATTTAATTTATAAGAGTCTTAAAATTTTGTCAAAACGTTTTGTACTTCAGATATACGAGAGGAGTCCTTAGAAAAAGGTCAAAAACGTAAGTAAAATAATTGGATACAGCAAAGTCCTGTCTTGCAAGCAGTTGCACCGCTGCACAAAACTGTATTATCCTTCCATTGCACACCTGGCATTGTCCACCGCACTGACCGTACAATATTTTAGCGTTATGGTAATATCAATATGGAACCCATTTCATCATTAGTCACAAGTTCACTAGCCACAAGTAAATTTGATTTCTTCAAGGATTAGCCACAAGTCACAAGCAAAGTCCCTGCCTGTGACAAGTGCACCACAAGATGATTTTCCAGTTTCAGTTTCATCAACCACAAGCCACAAGTCACAAGTTCACAAGTCCCTGCAGACAACTTTAAATTCCCACAAGTCGAAGCACCACTTCTGGCATTCAAATAATAATCAATCAAAAATTAATATAAAATCAATTTGCACTCGTGTTGACCAATAACTAAACTTTTTGAACGTTAAAGGAATTAACGAATCAGATACCTTTTTACCGCACTAGTGTATTAAAACACTACACATTTTTTCTCTTTAGAAATGCGCTATCAACGCACTTTTAGATCATTTTTATTGTATTATGTATGGGTTTGAAAATCTAAACACACTTTTTGTTTCATTAATTTTATTAGTTTTATTGTTGTATTAATTATTTTCATTAATGATTTATTACTTGTATGGTTTTGCTGCAGTGCCGAGGATTTAAGTGTTCGTTCTGTTTTCTGATATATTCTTGCGCGTCTCTTCGTTGTCCACAAGTGCTTCGCTCAACTTGTGAGCTCTGACGTCATTTTAGCGTGCTTGCCTGTTATTTACTTGTGGCTTGTGACTTGTGACTTGCCACAACTTGCCAGCAAACTTCGATGAAACCCAATTTTTGACAACTTGTGGCCACAAGACACAAGTTCACAAGTTGTGGCTTGTGGACTTGTGACTAATGATGAAATCGGCCCATGTACAAGCTAAGCATTCTAAGATAATCTCTGAGAACCGTTTTCAAACATTAATGGTGTATAACTAAAATGGATGACATCAGAGCAGGGTATTTTTTAGGGATCTTTTTTCCGCGCCCCCCCCCCCCCCCCCGGGCCCGGGGGGGGGGGGAGAAATTTTCTGGGGGGGGAAGATTTTTTGCCAAAATGAGCCAAAAAATGGTATTTTTTGGCGTATTTTCCATGGTGAAACACAAAAACTTCTCAAAAATGTCAGGATTTAAGGTATAAATAGCCATTTTTACGAAAAAATCTCCGGCGAAGCCGGAAAATTTTTGAAAATTTCACCATTTTTGGAAAAAAATGTAGACCTCATTAAGGGGGCAGACCAAAATCCGGGGGGGGGGGGGGGTTTCGGGGGGAAGGCATTTTCGGGGGAGGGAAGGTCAATTTCGGGGGGGGCTTTAAAAAATACCCTGCAGAGTACAGATTTTTATTGTCGAATTGCTTATTTCGAGTTTTTCATTCTTGGGGATTCTCGGTCTCGCTTCTATCTTTTATTGCACTTGTGGTTTGGCTTTGCATTGCATGTGTGTATTGTTTTATTAAGGGCTCATGGTTTTCTTCTTTATTTGTTTTCTAATTACTTGCATTTTATTTTGTTTCGCTTTTAGCCTTGCGTTTGCAATTTGCATACTAAACTAACTCACCATTATTGTTTGCATAGGTAGGTGGTCTGGTTTGTATCAGGACATTGCTGAAATTGTTTTGTATGCACCAGTTTTTTTTTGTATTGTACGTATTATATACATTTTCTGCTTTCTGTTTCAGGCGAGTCCAAGGATACTCCTACTCAGCAACGATCTTCGCGAAAGCCTCCCATCCCTTCGCCACCGAAAAAGTCGCCATTGGCGGTGAGTGTTACTAGCTTGCAGTCATATTGATTGATTTTACTTGTATACAACTAGTTATTGAGTTTACGTATAGACACCCCAGTTATCAAGTTTAAAGGGCAAAATAGGTTTGATGATTTTAGAAAGCTTTATGGATGGAATAGGATTATTGGACCTCTGACTGAGTTGGTTTTGATCCAGTTCACTTTGCCCACTCTCTTAGCTGTTGTTGTCTAGCCTTAGTATTTTCTGATACCTAACCCATAAAAGCAATTACATTATAATCTACAAATTCGCAAATTCTATTTTCACAATCTTTCTTTCTACTTAATTTGTTTCTGTGCATTGTATATTTTTATACCTTTATAATTAGTCTTGCGTCTCTACTTGCTTCAGACAGCAGGCAAAGCTACTTCAGCCACCACAGCCGCTACTGCAAAACCGCCTGGAACTGCCGCCTCTGGCAGGCCCGGCCCCGCCGCCCGTCCGTCCAAATCCTCAGAGCCGGCCGCCGTGAAACGATCTGGGCCGGCCTCCACGGATGCGGACTCTGGCGATATCTCCATCAACATTACTCCGCAGTCCTCCACCCAGCCCTCCCCCTCCCCGCCGCCCACAGTGCCCTCGCTCCCCCAGGCAACGGCAACGACGGGCCCTCAGCCTGCAGCACTCACCTCTGACGCCCTACAGCACGATTCCTACGGGTCGTCCGGAGACAGCACGGCGCCTTCCCCGCATGCCTTTGCTCCCTCCGACGACTCGATGGTGACCGTGATTGACCAGGGTATGAGATATTACTGATTAAATTCACTGATATCGAACGAACCAGTTTGAGCCATTTTTAGTGCTAAATATTGCATAAAAATATATACTACTACTAAAGAGTTATGGTTTGAGTATAGTCTGCTTTTTTATTTCAGGTAAATGTTCAGGAATAGAAATTTTGAAAAATGTTTTAAGTGTTCGCATCCGCTACTTACAGTATATAATTTTTTACTTGGCTTATGATTAGCTATTCTTCTGTAAGTCTGAGATCTGTTTGTCTCAAAAGTTCTTCAATACTGTGCTTTGTGATTTAATGGAGGATAATCCCAATTTTCTAGGCACCCTCTCATCTAATCCGTCCGAGTCCGAGGGTGAGGGACCCCGAGTTTCCACTGACCTGATGGGGCTAGTGGAACCGACTACTCCTGTTCAAGAAATGATGCCTCCATCATCAGAAGTTAATGGTAAGGTATTTAGTTTTTCGCTGCGACGATTATTTCTTTCTTTGTGACTGGTCCTACACAGCTTAAATTACATACGTACGAACGTAACGTCAACATGTCAAAATTTCTACATAAAATCAATCATTACACTCCATACGTTTGCGAACCCCAACTAAAGGCACAAACACTCAACTGGGACTGATTAATAAACAGCACAATTTTTTAACTGTAAATCGTTTAGTTTTTTAAAGGTAACAAGCAGGCCCTAAAATGGGGCATTATTCCTTCGCAGACCTGTAAAAATTCTGTTGATTCCAGTTCTCTCCTATTCCTGCTAAGATTGTTTCCATTAGTCTTATTATTCATTGAATCGACTTCTTATTATTTGCTTGAGCATTCGAGAGTGCATTTTCACTGTTCGACAGAAACCGGTTGCTTAGGAACAGAAACAGACCAAATCTTAAACAAACAGATGAGCAAAAAATTAAGCCCTTGATTCGCTGTCAAAACAGTTACGAACTGAATTTGAAACTGCTTAAAATAGCTATTTTTTGCTGTTGGGCTAAACATTGTGCTATTTTTAATCTAATTTTAACCTTGATATGGCCGGAAAAAATGAAAAAATGCCTAAAACTCCGACGAGGGCGGAAAACGTTTTGCAAATTTACCCTCAAAACCCTTTTTCTGTTGACTTTTAGAAGCTGCCGTCATTGATGAGGAGACTACAGAATCTGTCGAGATTCGCCAACTGGTCACAATTGAGCCGGATGAGCCGCCTGCCGCAGCCGTCGGTGAGGCTGGGACTCCGGAGGGAAACCAGCAGGAGGAGGATGGGGAGGATCAGCAACTCCAACCGGATAAGGACGGGGATGGATATCGAACCTATACTCCGACGCCGGGCGGGACGGGTCGGGGTAAGATTATGACAGAGGCGGAGGCAAAGGCGGCCATGGCAGAGAAACGGCGACTGGCCCGGGAACAGATTGAGCGGGAGAAGGAACTGGAGCGTCAGCGCTTGGAACAGGAAAGGTATGGGCATGTGTTTTAAGAGATTTTTAGGTTGACTGATGATTCGAGTCGAGTGGACTAGACAAAATAGATAATAATTCAGTTTTTCGGGGGAATATTCATACGTCGGTTACTCGGTTTGTCTTGAGATCTATAGTGGCAACTGAACCATTCCTAAGAATCCAAATGGCCCATACTATTGATATTAAGAGTTGAGTACGTACAGAATACATACATAAGAGTGTGACAAGACTGACCCTCTCTGTGACCAGCTATGCTGGATAAGGACGGAGCCCTGTTTATGTGAATTTGGTTTCAGACTGGAAGAGGAACGACGTCGCCAGGAGGAAGAGGAGCAGTTCGGACGAGAGGAGGAGGAGGCCCTCCGGCTTCTGGAGGAACAGCGACGGCTGGAACAGGAAAGGCTGGAGGCGGCTATGGAACAGGCAGAACAGGAACGCCAGGAACAGGAACAGAAAGAGGCAGAGGAGCGGAAAAGAGTGCGTACTAGACTTCTTTCTTGTTGTTAACTTCGTATTAGACTGTCAGCAAATCTGTCCGACCAGATCAGATCAGCGTTGTCTGTTTAAGCAAGTCATTTATTTTCCTTGTAAAGTTGTTTTGTTTCGGACTGTTTCCTCTTGAAAAGCTGCACGAGTACACTTGAGCTTCCACCAGCCTAGCAGAGTCCTGGTCCACACATCGGAGCATCCGGAGTGGAAAAGGTATGGGAGAATTGGTTAGAGCGATCTTTAGTATAATTTAAGGACAACAGGTGCTTCAGTTATAATTTCGACACTACCCTGTTCCCTGGAAATTGTATTTTACGCCGTTGTCAAGGCGGGATGTCAGGAAGCATCTGTGGACATTTTTTGTGTCCTCGAGTCCAAACCACCTCTCCTAGAATTTGTCATCAGCAGGATCTTTAACACATTCAAGTTTGATTTTGTTTCAGAAAGAGGAAGAGGAAGAAAAGGCGAAGAAGGAAGCGGACAGGCTGGAACAGGAACGCCTGGACAGAGAAGAGAAGCTTAGAAAGGAGGAGGAGGACAGGCTGGAGCGAAAGAAAGTAAGAACGCAGGTGGTTAGAAACTTTGAGAATCTGCGAGATAGAAATGAACTAATAAAATTAAAAATTGGCACCATACATCTTGTTTGTACACGCTGATAGCAATATTTTCAAACAGTAGTGGGCAATATTTATCTTGTCGTATGTACTCTCTACATAATATACTCATGAATTTTTGAAAGCATAGAATATTTTTGTAATTATCTCGACTGCCTTATATTTTATTTACTCTATAATCTGAGTGTTTAGCCATCCTGTTTGTTGTGATGTGCTGTGTTTGTTTAGCGTCTAGATATGATCATGAAACGGACCAGGCGAGACAAAGAGTCAGCGTCCGGGGGCGGTAATGGTACTGGCTCTGGGAGTGATGGTGACGCTGGCAGCCCGGCGGCCAGTCAACCGGCCAACATCGTCATCCCAACGACGACCGGCGTCGTTCAGTCTGCCAGCGGAGAGGACGCACTGCTGACCACCAGCGAAACGCCGCCTCAGTCCGTTTCTCCGTCCTCCCTCTCTCAGCGACCGCTGGAGGCCATCAACTCGGAAACCCGTCGGTCTATCAATGATATCCTGAGTCGTGTCCGGGGCGGTAAGCCGGCCCTGGCCAGTGGAGGAGCTGACAGCGGATCCGCTGAGAATAGAACCCCATCACCTTCCGCTGCGGCTGCTGTGAGCCAGGTGGAACCCGATGGCTCTGGAGTGACTGAGCCAGCTCAGCCGATTTCCCCGGACGAGGGCTCCCTTCGTCTGTTCAGTCCAGAAGCAGAGCAACCCCTGTCTACTACCACGCTGACCGATGGTCACTCTATGGTTGGCTCAGCCTCCAACAGTAATCTCCCCCAGATACAACGGTTGGATAATGATGTCAATGCTAATCCCCCTAATCCTCCAATAACCGGTTCAGAAGCTGTCCGTCATTCTCTCACCACTCAGTATGAGATATCACCCTCCCCTGTCCAGTCCACTGTTCAGCTGGCTGAGGTTGAGCCCGGCCCCGCAGTGGGGATGGGCCATCTGGGCTTTGTGGGCAATCATCCCCCCGCCACTGATCCTCCCTTCTCCTCGTCCGCCTTCAGTGCCTCCTCTGCGCCGCCCCTGCAGCTTCCGACCAGTATGACTGGATCGTTCTATGAAGGCGCCTCCTGGCGGGGATGGACAACAACTCCAACGAGCCTGAGCCGGAGGAAAGGGAACCTATTGTAATGGTACAGGAACAGACTCTCAGCATCTACAGAATGGAAGCGCCTCAGCGCCCCATGATCTTGTCCCGGATGATGTACTCTTAGAGTTTGGCGAACAGGCGAATGCGGTTGTAAAGCATGTTGGAGTTTAGTTTTGTTTAGTTGGTTTTTGAGCCTTTGATTGTTTTCTTCTTACAGAAATTATGACCAATGATAGAGATTGAAGTTAGATTTTCTGTCTTCTTACATGGTGTTGAGAATCACGAAAACTATTTTAGCAAAGTTCACTGGATTGTAGTGTTCTGAAATAATGAGCCCTTTATGTAGTTGAATAAATGTTTTCTTTGTTTCTTTATGTAAACTTAGATTTGATTTAAATTGAATTTTATTTGATTTAATTTAATTTTTAAAAAATGTAGTTTGTTTTTAGTAAAAGCCAGCTGTCTGGTGATGGTAGTGCTGGGTGATGACTCTGATGGAGTCTGCCGGTGATTATGTTATTCAGCAGTCCACTGATTTCTCCGGAATCAAGCCTGTTTCATTGATCGGTTCAGATGAACAAAATGATGAGAATCATTAATTTTTAGAAAAGAAATGATTATTGATATATTCTGATTTGGTTCCCTTTCCCCCTCCCCCCTTGAGCAGAATACGTACCTATATTATGAGATATTTCCTCCATATATAATGTTATGTTGTTGATATATAATATTCATATATTTGTTTCCTTGTAGAACTTAGAATTTGCAGCAAACGTACGTATTTAGTTCATCTTCAAGTTAATCCGGACGACTAAAATTTGTTTAGCATAAGCTTTAATTTTTTGTTTTCCTATTAACGTGCTGAAGATTGTCTTGCAGTGAGAACCAGAAAGTTGCATAATTCTTTTGTCATTTTAGTATATATGTGATTTTATTCTTATGTCGCGTTTTACTTTCTGGACTTGTTTACTGGTAGCCTGTTTTCAGTTTTGATGAATCTACTAAGTATGATATTTTGCGTCGGCTGCTACTAATGTTTTCCTTCGTATATTTTGTTACTGTGTTGTATGTACTTACAGTGTCCAGAACTGTACTAACCGTTAACAGTTTTCGATTTATGGATTTCTTTTTTATATTGTATTAACTCGTAAAGCTGTGTGATTTTAATGTTTTCGTTATTTTCGTTGTATGATCCATGAAAACACATTCACAAAGAGTTTGTAGTAGTAGTATGAAGTAGTTATTACAACATACAACATTTGGCAAATTGGGCAAAATTGGCTGATACTTTTTGTTGTAACTTTGATTGTGATTGTAAATTGGTTTTTGTTTTATCATTTTCATTTGCGAGCTTCTTGTCTCTACAGTTTTGGCTTTTGTATTTGCGGTGCGGTGGCTTGCTGACTCTCATGGTATACATCTCTCTTGTTTCCGTTTTCTCAAAACTCTAGTGGTGTTTGGTTTTGTTTGTGGTGAAATTTTGAATTTCCTTGCATTTAATTCCTATTTTTGTATGTAGGTTGTGTTTCTTGCCAGCAATTTGAAGGGTTCACAACACGGTGTCCACAGGTGCTTTCCTGTAAGTGGATGATGATGTTCTTAAAATAACTCTACATTTTATAATTTTATGTTGCTTGGATTGTATGCTACTTTTGTATTTGTATGTTTCTGTATTCTGCTGCGTGCTGTGAGATTCTATACATGTTTTGCTGCAATATTCTAAATTAAGGATCCTGATTATACTTGAAAAGAAAATTGTGTCACAGTTGGTTAGAGTAAATGTGTTATTAAGCATACATACATTTACCAAAAAACTCAGTTCTTTACAGCTCTCGGCTAAAACCAGTAGGTACTTTTTCCGAGCTTGTCATTATTCAATTTATTTGCAAAAAGCGCCGACATAACGGCAGTGGATTATGCGCCGTTAAGCATTGCATCTTATGTCCCTAGATAGATTCACCTCCAGATAGGATCTTGATAAATGCAGATCAGCTTGCCTTAGAATGGATAAGTATGAGTCCGAAGGAGGGGTTCGTAACGGGACATGGCGACAAAGGCACGTCCCCGTCACTCGAACGGAGTGACTACGCGTTGGATCCTCGCAGACAGGTATTCCTTCAGAAGGTAAGCCTTCCCGCTACCCTGTTTGCCTTTCGAAGACTGAGCAATGAGCTAAGAGCAGGTCGGCCACTAATGTCAGTGCCACCTACAGAATGTCTTCCTTTAGTCCTTACCATTTGAGTTTACTTGCGGTGCAAAATTTGAGTATGGGACGAGTGGCGGAAACAAAACGTGGGAATGGGAATGCAGGGTGAGCAATTTATCGAATAGGGCAAACGTTGAGTATAATAGTTATGTATAGTCGGTAACCGTAACCTATAACCACTTTAAAACTCAGCACATAAAAATTTAGAACCCAAAATTCTGACTATTTTTCCGGATTGTGGGCTTTTTTGAAGAAATTTTCTGAACATTTTTTGTTGCGATTTGGAGTCTTATATAGGTGAGTAGGGGCTCCGGCCTCCGCTGAATCCTAAAATGCGGGGGTGTTGCCGGCCGAGTGCCCGCCATGACCACCGTGAGGAGGGACAACCTCACTAAAGCAAACCCGTAAGATTGCGTCTGCGTGTGCAATTCTAGTAGACCTCTTGGGTGCTGCTGTTTCGGTTCTGACACTATCATTTTCTGGTTTGTTTTGCTTTTCTACAATAAAGCTGTTGGAGTGACTAGCCGTGTTTAACATTCCTAATTTGATGCGGGCAGCTTTGCGTCCACATTGCTCGGTCAAAATGTTGCCCAAAACAAGTCCCGAAATGGCAGTATACCAAAGGGGTTTGAGTTTGGTACTGGAGCCCTAAAGCAAACCTTACCGGTACCCAACTTTATCCATAGATGCGAGAAAAATCCTATTAAAAATAAACAGAGGCGAATGATTAAAATAAACCACGGGCGTGACAGAAACGCTACTAAAAAGCGATAGGGAAACGCAGAGGATTAAGGCATTAAATATAAATAAATTAATTAATTAGGTATTATAAAACTATCAAACACTAAAAAATAATTAAATACACTACTGGAAAACCCAGCACAGCCCCCAGACTCCACTACACCAACCCTCTTGAGTAAACCCAGTCCTCCAGCCTCCAGTCCTCCTAGGTAAAAAGAGTATACAAATAGAAGAGTGGGAAGTTTAGCCCTTCCCCAATGGAAATGGCCTGCGAGATGCTCGGCACACTAAGGCCGAAATCTCGGAGGGTCCCACCTCCCACTTACCGTTGTTCCAGCATGTGTTTATATGCGTTTGAACTAAAACGCATCTAATTGGCTAATTTCCCTACCTTATGTCAAATTTATGTGTATAAGTGGACTCCCCCGAGATCTCGGGGGGGGTCCCGCCGCATATAAACACACGCTTAACAACGCTAAGCGGGACCCCCCTGCGATCTGGGGGGGATCCTCTCATACACATAAATTTGACATAAGGTAGGGAATTAGCCCATCTGATGCGTTTTAGTTCAAACGCATATAAACACATGCTGAACAGTGGTAAGTGGGACCCCACCTCCCGAGATTTTGGCCATGATGTGCCGAGCATTTCGCAGGCCGTTTTAATTAAGAAGGGCTAAGCTTCACAGTTCCCACTCTTGCTATTATATACTCTTGGTAAAAATTCAGCCCAATCCTCAGGGTAAAACCTAAATCCTATTTTACTGCCTGGGTAAAATACAGAATCATAAACGAAAGAAAGAAGGATGTCACTACAGCACCTTCGACCCGAAAAATTTCAGCCTGAGGTGGAAATCGGACCCACAACCTTTGGCTGACTATGCCAACGCTCTACCGAACCGATTGAGCCACCCAGGCACAATCCGAACGAAGCTTAAGTTTGAATTGTTCCCCAACTGAAATGACACGTTTTGAATAGGAAAAAGCCCCTATAGATTTTTCAAGTCCTGAAGTAATATGCTTTCCAGTAGTAGCATGAAAACGCTCCATATAAATTCGATTGATTTGGATAGTTCGTAAGCTCTCACAGACTGGCTACCCAGTCGGTGAAGGCAGCTAGACGGTTCCGTTCAGCTCCGTCCAACCGGTCTGGACAGGGTCGAACAACGCTAGCACAAAATCGTTTTTGTCTTTACGCTTTCTTTGAAGACAGTTGTAAATATTTTCATACTGTTCATAGTTGTAAATCATTCATTCATAGTTGTAAACATTTTCATTTGCAAAACGTAGGTTCGTGAAATTGCATAAACTTAGTGTAATTTTTATATTCATGTATTTACCCGCTGATCTAACAGGCTGCAATGAAATCGATCTTCAAAAAACTGACTGAGACTGAGATCCTTTGTTTTGTGGCTGGGGGGTGAATAAATATTTAAAAGGTATTGTATTTGAGCAGAAGTGTTGAAGATTTTTGGTAATTGGTCAAAATTCAGAGAAAAGAAAGAAAGTATATGTAACTATGTTGCATCAACAGCAAGAAATAGAGTTGGGACCGGTTCAATTTTCAAAACCGGTTCCGGTTCCGGTTCTAGAGTACCGGTTCCGGTTCGGTTCGGTTCTAGCTTCGGTTCCCGGTTCAAATTCGTATTTTTTAATATTTAATATTGGATGAGGCCCAGAAGGGTTATAATAAAATTATAAAGAATAGCAAAACAATTGGAATAGGTAATGCGATAATAACCAACTGGGTTAAACTTTTTTGTTTACTTAGAATTTTTTAAGTTTTTGCCTTACCTTGAATTTGCTGTTGCTCCATTACAAATGCTGTTACTATATGCACAAATAACTAAAACTTGTAAAAAATTAAAACTTTAGTATGGTCGAGCAAATTGTTTCGATAATTCACGGCGAGATTCTACTGTGCATCTAAATGCAGACAGCGCCTTCGAACAGAATCTTTAAATCAGTTTCAGTAAAACTAAAATTGGATTACTGAGCTTAAATTTTATTTCTTTAAAAGAGTACAGTGTCAGAAGCAATAGTTTCAAAATTTAAATGCATTTAAAATATTTAAAGCTGAAAGCAAATTGGAAAGAAGAACATATATATATATTAAAGTTATATTTAACGAGGAAATGTACAGTCGCTTGATTACAAAAATAGCTAACAGATACTTCTACAGCTGTTCCATTATTTGAACTTTGATTGACTTTCGTCTCCGTTGCCGATAGCTTAAAAATAAGAAAATAAGTACTCAACTTTCGAAGTTTTCTACTCCTCTTTTTTTTTAAAAATTTGCTTAAATCTTGCGTGCTGACAACACCACCTTCCATTTACCATTTTTTTGAGAAGATATACTCAATTTCCGACTACATCCCATCGAGCTCTCATCTTTTCTATGAGGATAATATTCAAATATGTAAGCTGGTTAAAGTTTTCATTCGGCGCTGTATCGTTCACGTCTGAACGAAAGTGCCCGTCTTTCATCAATTACAATTGGAATTTTAGAACAGAAAATTTCAAAAATTCGTTAAAATTAATTTAGAGACATTTTGACAACTGCATTTTGTAATATATACACAAAAAATAACTTAACAAAATTTGAAAAATCAGAAGCATGAAAACAAAAAATTACGAAATTCCTTCCGGAATAAAGGATATTAGAAATTTTCCCTTACAATACACGTTCCTAGTTTTTCAAGTATGTTTAACATTTAATTTTTGTCTTAACAGACGGGATAATGTCACTAGTGTTGATTCAAAGAAACATTTGAAATTTCTCTTAATTCTATGCCTCGACTTCAGTGAAACCTGAAACGTGCCTCGATCGCCTGAAAAGGGGAAGGGTGAGTTTGTCACCTTCAGTGGAAGTGAAGTGTGTTTTCAGTTAGGGTCTAAATTATTCTATGGAGTGTAGCTTCAGTTTCAGTTCCAATAATTACCTTCATTTCACGTTTAGTTTGAAACTCTAATATCAGTTCATCATATCGCCTTCAGGTCTAATTGTTTAGTTCAGTTCAAACTAGTTTTTAGTTTAATTAGTATAGCTGAAAAGAAATATGAATGGCAACAGTGAATGGCAACCACAAAAACAAAATCCAGCTATTGCAAAATTTAAACTCCTGCAAAAAATTAGTTCAAGTCCATTTTTAAGAGTGGAACCGGCCGTTTTGTAAAGTTGGAAGTGTACGAACGACCAAACTTTACGAGTGGGAAACTGTGCACAAGGAGAACGTCGAACCTGGAGGAGATGTAGTTCCAGTCGACCCAACTAACCTCGCCAAATAAACCTAAGTGAATCTTACCGAACGGAGTTTAACCGCCGATGGAGAGCAAAGACTCAAATATTAGATCCTACCCCAAATTTGCTGAAAAGTACATGCTTAAAAAGGATCTATCTACCTACCCAAATATTCTTAGAAAAGCCCTACTTACCGACTATACAATTCTAATACAAAAACCTAGACTAAGATGACACCCTAAAATGGTCCAAAAAGAGACCACATTTACTAGAAAACAGTATGTTTGACAAAGGGGCGAACCCCGAAAACGCGTACAGAATTTAGAGTAAATTACAGTGTGGACACGACAATAAACTAGACGGTGTAACAAGTTAAATACAAAGTAAGACTACAGAATTACCCTAATAACACACAGCAACTACAATAAAAGTGCCTACAAAGAACTGACCTAACAAAAGAAACCTAAACTATCAGAATAAATTTTGAAGACATCTATAAATAATAAAGTGGCAGAAAATTTAAAGACAATTGAAGAATAGAAAACTTAAGCCCTAATTAGCAAATGAATTAATGAATAAAGTCTAGCTCTACAGGGTAACCTGAAGTGATTAATGTCTAAAGTGGCAAACACTTTAGACAGGTAAGGCAGAGAATTAAGCACCTAATAATGTTCCCACGCAGAGCTTGATTAAAAACACGACCATTCACCACGAAAAACAAAACAACAATGATAATTGAGACATCTGGAAAGAACTAGTTTTGAAAGAGCGTGGAAGAATTTGATTGGATAATTTTGAGACCCCCTTGAGAAGTGAGTGCTGGGAGAGGCTTCGAGAGAAAATAGACGTCTCAACAGCGCCACCTTTGGCTAGGCTGGCTGACACACATATACGTAATTTACACATAAGCGCACAAAACTCAAGCATAAGACTTTCACACATAAATTTCACTATAATTTCAAACAAATTTCACAACACGTTTTCATAAAAAATTACACTCATTTAATTCACCCTTAAAGATAATTTTCTCCACAATTTCTATAATAATTTCACATACACACTTATACTTTTAGAGACCGACGTCACGCCGCCTCATTACAACTCCCCAGGGCTTACCGCGAGCTCCTGCGAGGGACAACATAACAAAAAGTAGGAAAATTTAAAATCAGAAAATTTTTGACGAATTTTTGTAAATGGGTTCCACGGACGTACGAAGGAAACAAATTTTAAGACATGACAAGTTATAAAAACGACGAAACTGGCTAAATAAACATGACTAAATATGAGGACAAAGTTAGGGCTGACTTGGCGTTAAAAATGCGCTTGGAACCTGCCATTATATTGCCACTGGGACGGTGCGCAATTGGGACAACGACTCCTCCAGCCGTCACGGCGAGGACAAGTACCCATAAAAAGAATACAAATTATGAAAATAAGAAGGGAACCGGAATGTCAGCTTCATGAGAGCATCTTCAGGCTAAGGTACGGAGGTAACCTCTCGCACAGCTCACAGAGCGCAAATTTCGGCTGGGTGGGAGGGTGGGCCTAAGCTCGCATCGACTACCTCACTTCCTTCAGATCACAAAATTTAAGACCCAAGGGGTTATTAAGATAGGTTATTTAGTAGATTTAAAATTAAATAGGTAAATCCCACTGTTTCGCGCAAGGTTAGGAGTGAGTTTGTGGAGTCTTTAGATAAAATATAAGTAATTAAAATTAAAAGTAGGACTACAAGGTAGCCCAAAACATGCTTAAGCATGTATAAGAAGAACCAAAAGGGTACAAAGAAGTCCCCAAGTACCAGGGAAACAGTAACAGGGAGTGACAAAAATACAAAACCCGCAAAACGAATTAAACCCATTAATAAAACTGCAAAAATAGGAAAGAAAGCTTCAAGAAAAGGAAGGAACAATGTTTTTAGTAAAACTTTTGGAATAAACTTTGGTTAGCTGATTAAAATATACATAATACGTACATAAAGCATATATGATATGACAAGACTTATGTAAAATAACCACAGACGAAAATCACGACAAAGTATATAAAATTTAGGTTAAATTTGTAAAAGAATACTCAAGAAAAGGGTAAAATGATAGTATATAATTAAGAACCGTTCTAAATTTTTAAAAGAATGCTCGGAAAAAGGTTAATTTTGGAACACTAATAACATCACACTAGTAAAACATGACAAGAAAGTACACATATTAAAGCAGACATTTATATACTAGTTCAATCACAAAATAGGGAATCGTCTTCTTTATGGAAATGGTATATACATGAAACGTCACTGTCGTAGGAATGACAAAATCTTTGGAAATAATCATATATTGAGCAGTAATAGTCACCATAAGGTAAGTCACAATCGGGAAGGCAAAATTTGAGCAATGAAGTCCAAGTAGGAGAGTCTTCACAGGTTGAGCAGAAAGTAAGTGTTGTAATGAGGCGGCGTGACGTCGGTCTTCTAAAAGTATTAATGTGTGTATGTGAAATTATTTTGATAGAAATTGTGGTAGAAATATTATCTTTAAGGGTGAATTATAATGAGTGTAATTTTTTATGAAAACGTGTTGTGAAATTTGTTTGAAATTATTATGTGAAATTTATGTGTGAAAGTCTTATGCTTGAGTTTTGTGCGCTTATGTGTAAATTACGTATATGTGTGTCAGCCAGCCTAGCCAATAGGTGGCGCTGTTGAGACGTCTATTTTCTCTCGAAGCCTCTCCCAGCATCTCACTTCTCAAGGGGGTCTCAAAATTATCCAATCAAATTCTTCCACGCTCTTTCAAAACTAGTTCTTTCCAGATGTCTCAATTTTAGTCAGTCTGTTGTTTTGTTTTTCGTGGTGAATGGTCGTGTTTTTATATCAAGCTCTGCGTGGGAACATTATTAGCCGTGCTTTATATTCTCTGCCTTACCTGTCTAAAGTGTTTGCCACTTTAGACATTTAGTCGCTCCAGGTTGACCCTGTAGAGCTAGACTTTATTCATTTAATTCATTTGCTAATTAGGGCTTAAGTTTTCTATTCTTCAATTGTCTTTAAATTTTCTGCCACTTTATTATTTATAGATGTCTTCAAAATTTATTCTGATAGTTTAGGTTTCTTTTGTTAGGTCAGTTCTTTGTAGGCACTTTTATTGTAGTTGCTGTGTGTTATTAGGGTAATTCTGTAGTCTTACTTTGTATTTAACTTGTTACACCGTCTAGTTTATTGTCGTGTCCACACTGTAATTTACTCTAAATTCTGTACGCGTTTTCGGGGTTCGCCCCTTTGTCAAACATACTGTTTTCTAGTAAATGTGGTCTCTTTTTGGACCATTTTAGGGTGTCATCTTAGTCTAGGTTTTTGTATTAGAATTGTATAGTCGGTAAGTAAGGCTTTTCTAAGAATATTTGGGTAGGTAGATAGATCCTTTTTAAGCATGTACTTTTCAGCAAATTTGGGGTAGGATCTAATATTTGAGTCTTTGCTCTCCATCGGCGGTTAAACTCCGTTCGGTAAGATTCACTTAGGTTTATTTGGCGAGGTTAGTTGGGTCGACTGGAACTACATCTCCTCCAGGTTCGACGTTCTCCTTATGCACAGTTTCCCACTCGTAAAGTTTGGTCGTTCGTACACTTCCAACTTTACAGGGGGGGGGGGGGGGGGGGGGGGGGGGGGGGGGGGGGGGGCGGGCACTTTCGTTCAGACGTGAACGATACAGCGCCGAATGAAAACTTTAACCAGCTTACATATTTGAATTTATCCTTAGAAAAGATGAGAGCTCGATGGGATGTAGTCGAATTGAGTATATCTTCTCAAAAAATGGTAAATGAAGGTGGTGTTTAGCACGCAAGATTTTAGCACATTTTTTTGAAATAGTAAATTATAGAGGAGTGAAACTTCGAAAGTTGAGTACTTATTTTCTTTTAGCTATCGGCAACGGAGACGAAAGTCAATCAAAGTTCAAATAATGGAACAGCATGTAGAAGTATCTGTTAGCTATTTTGTGTAATCAAGCGACTGTACATTTCCTCGTTAAATATAACTTTAATATATATATATGTTCTTCTTTCCAATTTGGCTTTCAGCTTTTAAATATTTTAAATGCATTTAAATGTTTTGGAAACTATTTGCTTCTGACACTGTACTCTTTTTAAAGAAATAAAAATTTAAGCTCCAGTATATCTCAATTTTCAGCATGTTTTACTGAAACGTTGTGCAATTTACAAGATTCTGTTCAGAAGGCGCTGTCTGCATTTAGATGCACAGTAGAATCTCGCCGTGAATTATCGAAACAATTTGCTCGACCATACTAAAGTTTTAATTTTTTACAAGTTTTAGTGTATGTTGTGCATATAGTAACAGCATTTGTAATGGAGCAACAGCAAATTCAAGGTAAGGCAAAAACTTAAAAATTCTAAGTAAACAAAAAAGTTTAACCCAGTTGGTTATTATCGCATTACCTATTCCAATTGTTTTGCAGTATTGCTTTATAATTTTGATTGTATAACCCTTGCTGGGGGCCTGCATCCAATATTAAATAATGTTAAAATGTAATTACGAATTTTGTAACTTGGAACCGGGAACCGGAAGCTAGAACCGGAACCGGAACCGGAACCGGTACTCTAGAACCGGAACCGGAACCGGTTTTGAAAATTGGAACCGGTCCCAACTCTATTTCTTGCTGTTGATGCAACATGAGTTACATATACTTTCTTTCTTTCTCTGAATTTTGACCAATTACCAAAAATCTTCAACACTTCTGGCTCAAATACAATACCTTTTAAATATTTATTCACCCCCCAGCCACAAAACAAAGGATCTCAGTCTCAGTCAGTTTTTTGAAGATCGATTTCATTGCAGCCTGTTAGATCAGCGGGTAAATACATGAATATAAAAATTACACTAAGTTTATGCAATTTCACGAACCTACGTTTTGCAAATGAAAATGTTTACAACTATGAATGAATGATTTACAACTATGAACAGTATGAAAATATTTACAACTGTCTTCAAAGAAAGCGTAAAGACAAAAACGATTTTGTGCTAGCGTTGTTCGACCCTGTCCAGACCGGTTGGACGGAGCTGAACGGAACCGTCTAGCTGCCTTCACCGACTGGGTAGCCAGTCTGTGAGAGCTTACGAACTAGTCCAAATCAATCGAATTTATATGGAGCGTTTTCATGCTACTAGCTGGAAAGCATATTGACTTCAGGAGCTTGAAAAATCTATAGGGGCTTTTTCCTATTCAGAAACGTGTCATTTCAGTTGGGGAACGAATTCAAACTTAAGCTTCGTTCGGATTGTGCCTGGGTGGCTCAATCGGTTCGGTAGAGCGTTGGCATAGTCAGCCAAAGGTTGTGGGTCCGATTTCCACCTCAGGCTGAAATTTTTCGGGTCGAAGGTGCTGTAGTGACATCCTTCTTTCTTTCGTTTATGATTCTGTATTTTACCCCAGGGGCAGTAAAATAGGATTTAGGTTTTACCCTGAGGATTGGGCTGAATTTTTACCAAGAGTATATAATAGCAAGAGTGGGAACTGTGAAGCTTAGCCCTTCTTAATTAAAACGGCCTGCGAAATGCTCGGCACATCATGGCCAAAATCTCGGGAGGTGGGGTCCCACTTACCACTGTTCAGCATGTGTTTATATGCGTTTGAACTAAAACGCATCAGATGGGCTAATTCCCTACCTTATGTCAAATTTATGTGTATGAGAGGATCCCCCCAGATCGCAGGGGGGTCCCGCTTAGCGTTGTTAAGCGTGTGTTTATATGCGGCGGGACCCCCCCCCCGAGATCTCGGGGGGAGTCCACTTATACACATAAATTTGACATAAGGTAGGGAAATTAGCCAATTAGATGCGTTTTAGTTCAAACGCATATAAACACATGCTGAACAACGGTAAGTGGGAGGTGGGACCCTCCGAGATTTCGGCCTTAGTGTGCCGAGCATCTCGCAGGCCATTTCCATTAGGAAGGGCTAAGCTTCCCACTCTTGCTATTTGTATACTCTTTTTTACCTAGGAGGACTGGAGGCTGGAGGACTGGGTTTACTCAAGAGGGTTGGTGTAGTGGAGTCTGGGGGCTGTGCTGGGTTTTGCCAGTAGTGTATTTAATTATGTTTTTAGTGTTTGATAGTTTTATAATACCTAATTAATTAATTTATTTATATTTAATGCCTTAATCCTCTGCGTTTCCCTATCGCTTTTTAGTAGCGTTTCTGTCACGCCCGTGGTTTATTTTAATCATTCGCCTCTGTTTATTTTTAATAGGATTTTTCTCGCATCTATGGATAAAGTTGGGTACCGGTAAGGTTTGCTTTAGGGCTCCCAGTACCAAACTCAAACCCCTTTGGTATACTGCCATTTCGGGACTTGTTTTGGGCAACATTTTGACCGAGCAATGTGGACGCAAAGCTGCCCGCATCAAATTAGGAATGTTAAACACGGCTAGTCACTCCAACAGCTTTATTGTAGAAAAGCAAAACAAACCAGAAAATGATAGTGTCAGAACCGAAACAGCAGCACCCAAGAGGTCTACTAGAATTGCACACGCAGACGCAATCTTACGGGTTTGCTTTAGTGAGGTTGTCCCTCCTCACGTTGGTCATGGCGGGCACTCAGCCGGCAACACCCCCGCATTTTAGGATTCAGCGGAGGCCGGAGCCCCTACTCACCTATATAAGACTCCAAATCGCAACAAAAAATGTTCAGAAAATTTCTTCAAAAAAGCCCACAATCCGGAAAAATAGTCAGAATTTTGGGTTCTAAATTTTTATGTGCTGAGTTTTAAAGTGGTTATAGGTTACGGTTACCGACTATACATAACTATTATACTCAACGTTTGCCCTATTCGATAAATTGCTCACCCTGCATTCCCATTCCCACGTTTTGTTTCCGCCACTCGTCCCATACTCAAATTTTGCACCGCAAGTAAACTCAAATGGTAAGGACTAAAGGAAGACATTCTGTAGGTGGCACTGACATTAGTGGCCGACCTGCTCTTAGCTCATTGCTCAGTCTTCGAAAGGCAAACAGGGTAGCGGGAAGGCTTACCTTCTGAAGGAATACCTGTCTGCGAGGATCCAACGCGTAGTCACTCCGTTCGAGTGACGGGGACGTGCCTTTGTCGCCATGTCCCGTTACGAACCCCTCCTTCGGACTCATACTTATCCATTCTAAGGCAAGCTGATCTGCATTTATCAAGATCCTATCTGGAGGTGAATCTATCTAGGGACATAAGATGCAATGCTTAACGGCGCATAATCCACTGCCGTTATGTCGGCGCTTTTTGCAAATAAATTGAATAATGACAAGCTCGGAAAAAGTACCTACTGGTTTTTAGCCGAGAGCTGTAAAGAACTGAGTTTTTTGTAAATGTATGTATGCTTAATAACACATTTACTCCTAACCAACTGTGACACAATTTTCTTTTCAAGTATAATCAGGATCCTTAATTTAGAATATTGCAGCAAAACATGTATAGAATCTCACGGCACGCAGCAGATACAGAAACATACAAATACAAAAGTAGCATACAATCAAGCAACATAAAATTATAAAATGTAGAGTTGTTTTAGTAACATCATCATCCACTTACAGGAAAGCACCTGTGGACACCGTGTTGTGAACCCTTCAAATTGCTGGCAAGAAACACAACTACTACATGTCAAAATAGGAATTAAATGCAAGGAAATTCAAATTTCACCACAAACAAAACCAAACACCACTAGAGTTTTTGAGAAAACGGAAACAAGAGAGATGTATACCATGAGAGTCAGCAAGCCACCGCACCGCAAATACAAAAGCCAAAACTGTAGAGACAAGAAGCTCGCAAATGAAAATGATAAAACAAAAACCAATTTACAATCACAATCAAAGTTACAACAAAAAGTATCAGCCAATTTTGCCCAATTTGCCAAATGTTGTATGTTGTAATAACTACTTCATACTACTACTACAAACTCTTTGTGAATGTGTTTTCATGGATCATACAACGAAAATAACGAAAACATTAAAATCACACAGCTTTACGAGTTAATACAATATAAAAGAAATCCATAAATCGAAAACTGTTAACGGTTAGTACAGTTCTGGACACTGTAAGTACATACAACACAGTAACAAAATATACGAAGGAAAACATTAGTAGCAGCCGACGCAAAATATCATACTTAGTAGATTCATCAAAACTGAAAACAGGCTACCAGTAAACAAGTCCAGAAAGTAAAACGCGACATAAGAATAAAATCACATATATACTAAAATGACAAAAGAATTATGCAACTTTCTGGTTCTCACTGCAAGACAATCTTCAGCACGTTAATAGGAAAACAAAAAATTAAAGCTTATGCTAAACAAATTTTAGTCGTCCGGATTAACTTGAAGATGAACTAAATACGTACGTTTGCTGCAAATTCTAAGTTCTACAAGGAAACAAATATATGAATATTATATATCAACAACATAACATTATATATGGAGGAAATATCTCATAATATAGGTACGTATTCTGCTCAAGGGGGGAGGGGGAAAGGGAACCAAATCAGAATATATCAATAATCATTTCTTTTCTAAAAATTAATGATTCTCATCATTTTGTTCATCTGAACCGATCAATGAAACAGGCTTGATTCCGGAGAAATCAGTGGACTGCTGAATAACATAATCACCGGCAGACTCCATCAGAGTCATCGCAGCACTACCATCACCAGACAGCTGGCTTTTACTAAAAACAAACTACATTTTTTAAAGAATTAAATTAAAATCAAATAAAATTCAATTTAAATCAAATCTAAGTTTACATAAAGAAACAAAGAAAACATTTATTCAACTACATAAAGGGCTCATTATTTCAGAACACTACAATCCAGTGAACTTTGCTAAAATAGTTTTCGTGATTCTCAACACCATGTAAGAAGACAGAAAATCTAACTTCAATCTCTATCATTGGTCATAATTTCTGTAAGAAGAAAACAATCAAAGGCTCAAAAAACC
The DNA here is from genome assembly GCA_030248195.1 of Trissonchulus latispiculum. NCBI lineage: Eukaryota > Metazoa > Nematoda > Enoplea > Enoplida > Ironidae > Trissonchulus > Trissonchulus latispiculum. The sequence goes on from JASAND010013640.1 coordinate 28,021, forward strand.
AACTAAACAAAACTAAACTCCAACATACTTTACAACCGCATTCGCCTGTTCGCCAAACTCTAAGAGTACATCATCCGGGACAAGATCATGGGGCGCTGAGGCGCTTCCATTCTGTAGATGCTGAGAGTCTGTTCCTGTACCATTACAATAGGTTCCCCTTTCCTCCGGCTCAGGCTCATTGGCGTTATTGTCCATCCCCGCCAGGAGGGCGCCTTCATAGAACGATCCAGTCATACTGGTCGGAAGCTGCGGGGGCGGCGCAGAGGAGGCACTGAAGGCGGACGAGGAGAAGGGAGGATCAGTGGCGGGGGGATGATTGCCCACAAAGCCCAGATGGCCCATCCCCACTGCGGGGCCGGGCTCAACCTCAGCCAGCTGAACAGTGGACTGGACAGGGGAGGGTGATATCTCATACTGAGTGGTGAGAGAATGACGGACAGCTTCTGAACCGGTTATTGGAGGATTAGGGGGATTAGCATTGACATCATTATCCAACCGTTGTATCTGGGGGAGATTACTGTTGGAGGCTGAGCCAACCATAGAGTGACCATCGGTCAGCGTGGTAGTAGACAGGGGTTGCTCTGCTTCTGGACTGAACAGACGAAGGGAGCCCTCGTCCGGGGAAATCGGCTGAGCTGGCTCAGTCACTCCAGAGCCATCGGGTTCCACCTGGCTCACAGCAGCCGCAGCGGAAGGTGATGGGGTTCTATTCTCAGCGGATCCGCTGTCAGCTCCTCCACTGGCCAGGGCCGGCTTACCGCCCCGGACACGACTCAGGATATCATTGATAGACCGACGGGTTTCCGAGTTGATGGCCTCCAGCGGTCGCTGAGAGAGGGAGGACGGAGAAACGGACTGAGGCGGCGTTTCGCTGGTGGTCAGCAGTGCGTCCTCTCCGCTGGCAGACTGAACGACGCCGGTCGTCGTTGGGATGACGATGTTGGCCGGTTGACTGGCCGCCGGGCTGCCAGCGTCACCATCACTCCCAGAGCCAGTACCATTACCGCCCCCGGACGCTGACTCTTTGTCTCGCCTGGTCCGTTTCATGATCATATCTAGACGCTAAACAAACACAGCACATCACAACAAACAGGATGGCTAAACACTCAGATTATAGAGTAAATAAAATATAAGGCAGTCGAGATAATTACAAAAATATTCTATGCTTTCAAAAATTCATGAGTATATTATGTAGAGAGTACATACGACAAGATAAATATTGCCCACTACTGTTTGAAAATATTGCTATCAGCGTGTACAAACAAGATGTATGGTGCCAATTTTTAATTTTATTAGTTCATTTCTATCTCGCAGATTCTCAAAGTTTCTAACCACCTGCGTTCTTACTTTCTTTCGCTCCAGCCTGTCCTCCTCCTCCTTTCTAAGCTTCTCTTCTCTGTCCAGGCGTTCCTGTTCCAGCCTGTCCGCTTCCTTCTTCGCCTTTTCTTCCTCTTCCTCTTTCTGAAACAAAATCAAACTTGAATGTGTTAAAGATCCTGCTGATGACAAATTCTAGGAGAGGTGGTTTGGACTCGAGGACACAAAAAATGTCCACAGATGCTTCCTGACATCCCGCCTTGACAACGGCGTAAAATACAATTTCCAGGGAACAGGGTAGTGTCGAAATTATAACTGAAGCACCTGTTGTCCTTAAATTATACTAAAGATCGCTCTAACCAATTCTCCCATACCTTTTCCACTCCGGATGCTCCGATGTGTGGACCAGGACTCTGCTAGGCTGGTGGAAGCTCAAGTGTACTCGTGCAGCTTTTCAAGAGGAAACAGTCCGAAACAAAACAACTTTACAAGGAAAATAAATGACTTGCTTAAACAGACAACGCTGATCTGATCTGGTCGGACAGATTTGCTGACAGTCTAATACGAAGTTAACAACAAGAAAGAAGTCTAGTACGCACTCTTTTCCGCTCCTCTGCCTCTTTCTGTTCCTGTTCCTGGCGTTCCTGTTCTGCCTGTTCCATAGCCGCCTCCAGCCTTTCCTGTTCCAGCCGTCGCTGTTCCTCCAGAAGCCGGAGGGCCTCCTCCTCCTCTCGTCCGAACTGCTCCTCTTCCTCCTGGCGACGTCGTTCCTCTTCCAGTCTGAAACCAAATTCACATAAACAGGGCTCCGTCCCTATCCAGCATAGCTGGTCACAGAGAGGGTCAGTCTTGTCACACTCTTATGTATGTATTCTGTACGTACTCAACTCTTAATATCAATAGTATGGGCCATTTGGATTCTTAGGAATGGTTCAGTTGCCACTATAGATCTCAAGACAAACCGAGTAACCGACGTATGAATATTCCCCCGAAAAACTGAATTATTATCTATTTTGTCTAGTCCACTCGACTCGAATCATCAGTCAACCTAAAAAATCTCTTAAAACACATGCCCATACCTTTCCTGTTCCAAGCGCTGACGCTCCAGTTCCTTCTCCCCGCTCAATCTGTTCCCGGGCCAGTCGCCGTTTCTCTGCCATGGCCGCCTTTGCCTCCGCCTCTGTCATAATCTTACCCCGACCCGTCCCGCCCGGCGCCGGAGTATAGGTTCGATATCCATCCCCGTCCTTATCCGGTTGGAGTTGCTGATCCTCCCATCCTCCTCCCGCTGGCTTCCCTCTGGAGTCCAGGTCTCACCGACGGCTGCGGCAGGCGGCTCATCCGGTTCACTCGTGACCAGTTGGCGAACCTTTACAGATTCTGTAGCCTCCTCATCAATGACGGCAGCTTCGGAAAGTCGAACAGAAAAAGGGTTTTGAGGGTAAATTTGCAAAACGTTTTCCTGCCCTCGTCGGAGTTTTAAGGCATTTTTTCATTTTTTCCGGCCAGTATCAAGGTTAAAATTAGAGATTAAAAATAGTACAATGTTTAGCCCAACAGCAAAAAATAGCTATTTTAAGCAGTTTCAAATTCAGTTCAGAACTGTTTTGACAGCGAATTTAGGGCTGAATTTTTTGCTCATCTGTTTGCTTAGGATTTGGTTTGTTTTTGTTCCTAAGCAACCGGTTTCTGTCGAACAGTGAAAATGCACTCTCGAATGCTCAAGCAAATAATAAGAAGTCGAGTCAATGAATAATAAGACTAATGGAAACAATCTTAGCAGGATTAGGAGAGAACGGGAATCAACATGAATTTTTACAGGTCTGCGAAGGAATAATGCCCCATTTTAGGGCCTGCTTGTTACCTTTAAAAAAACTAAACGATTTACAGTTAAAAAATTGTGCTGTTTATTGGACCAGTCCCAGTTGAGTGTTTGTGCCTTTAGTTGGGGTTCGCAAACGTATGGAGTGTAATGATTGATTTTATGTAGAAATTTTGACATGTTGACGTTACGTTCGTACGTATGTAATTTAAGCTGTGTAGGACCAGTCACAAAGAAAGAAATAATCGTCGCAGCGAAAACTAAATACCTTTACCATTAACTTTGCTGCCGATGGAGGCATCATTTCTGAACAGGAGAATGTTGGTCCACCAGCCCCATCAGGTCATGGAAACTTCGGGGTCCTCACCCAAGGACTCCGACTTAGATTAGATTAGAGGGTGCCTAGAAAATTGGGATTATCCTCCATTAAATCACAAAGCACAGTATTGAAGAACTTTTGAGACAAACAGATCTCGGACTTACAGAAGAATAGCTAATCATTAGTTTACTAAAAAATTATATACTGTAAGTAACTTATGAAAACACTTAAAACATTTTTTCAAAAATTTCTATTCCTGAACATTTACCTGAAATAAAAAAGCAGACTGAATTTCAAACCATAACCCTTTAGTAGTAGTATATATTTTTATGCAATATTTAGCACTAAAAAGTGGTTCAAACTGGTTCGTTCGATATCAGTGAATTTAATCAGTAATATCTCGTACCCTGGTCAATCTCCGTCACCATCGAGTCGTCGGGAGGAGCAAAGGCATGGTGGGAAGGCGCCGTGTTGTCTCCGGACGACCCCGTAGGAATCGTGCTGTAGGGCGTCAGAGGTGAGTGCTGCAGACTGAGGTGGCCTGTCGTTGCCGGTGGCTCGGGGAGCGAGGGCACTGTGGGCGGCGGGGAGGGGGAGGCCTGAGTGGAGGACTGCGGAGTAATGTTGATGGAGATAATGCCAGAGTCCGCATCCGTGGAGGCCGGCCCAGATCGTTTCACGGCGGCCGGCTCTGAGGATTTGGACGGACGGGCGGGGGGCCGGGCCCGCCAGAGGCGGCAGTTCCAGGCGGTTTTGCAGTAGCGGCTGTGGTGGCTGAAGTAGCTTTGCCTGCTGTCTGAAGCAAGTAGAGACGCAAGACTAATTATAAAGGTATAAAAATATACAATGCACAGAAACAAATTAAGTAGAAAGAAAGATTGTGAAAATAGAATTTGCGAATTTGTAGATTATAATGTAATTGCTTTTATGGGTTAGGTATCAGAAAATACTAATGCTAGACAACAACAGCTAAGTAGAGTGGGCAAAGTGAACTGGATCAAAACCAACTCAGTCAGAGGTCCAATAATCCTATTCCATCCATAAAGCTTTCTAAAATCATCAAACCTATTTTGCCCTTTAAACTTGATAACTGGGGTGTCTATACGTAAACTCAATAACTAGTTGTATACAAGTAAAATCAATCAATATGACTGCAAGCTAGTAACACTCACCGCCAATGGCGACTTTTTCGGTGGCGAAGGGATGGGAGGCTTTCGCGAAGATCGTTGCTGAGTAGGAGTATCCTTGGACTCGCCTGAAACAGAAAGCAGAAAATGTATATAATACGTACAATACAAAAAAAAACTGGTGCATACAAAACAATTTCAGCAATGTCCTGATACAAACCAGACCACCTACCTATGCAAACAATAATGGTGAGTTAGTTTAGTATGCAAATTGCAAACGCAAGGCTAAAAGCGAAACAAAATAAAATGCAAGTAATTAGAAAACAAATAAAGAAGAAAACCATGAGCCCTTAATAAAACAATACACACATGCAATGCAAAGCCAAACCACAAGTGCAATAAAAGATAGAAGCGAGACCGAGAATCCCCAAGAATGAAAAACTCGAAATAAGCAATTCGACAATAAAAATCTGTACTCTGCAGGGTATTTTTTAAAGGCCCCCCCCCCGAAATTGACCTTCCCTCCCCCTAAATTGCCTTCCCCCCCGAAATCGCCCCCCCCCCCCGGATTTTGGTCTGCCCCCTTAATGAGGTCTACATTTTTTTCCAAAAATGGTGAAATTTTCAAAAATTTTCCGGCTTCGCCGGAGATTTTTTCGTAAAAATGGCTATTTATACCTTAAATCCTGACATTTTTGAGAAGTTTTTGTGTTTCACCATGGAAAATACGCCAAAAATACCATTTTTTGGCTCATTTTGGCAAAAAATCTTCCCCCCCCCCCCCCCCCCCCCCCCCCCCCCCCCCCGAAAATTTCTGGCCCCCCCCCCCGGGCCCGGGGGGGGGGGCCGGGAAGCCCCCCCCCCCGGAAAAAGATCCCTAAAAAATACCCTGCTCTGATGTCATCCATTTTAGTTATACACCATTAATGTTTGAAAACGGTTCTCAGAGATTATCTTAGAATGCTTAGCTTGTACATGGGCCGATTTCATCATTAGTCACAAGTCCACAAGCCACAACTTGTGAACTTGTGTCTTGTGGCCACAAGTTGTCAAAAATTGGGTGTCATCGAACTTTGCTGGCAAGTTGTGGCAAGTCACAAGTCACAAGCCACAAGTAAATAACAGGCAAGCACGCTAAAATGACGTCAGAGCTCACAAGTTGAGCGAAGCACTTGTGGACAACGAAGAGACGCGCAAGAATATATCAGAAAACAGAACGAACACTTAAATCCTCGGCACTGCAGCAAAACCATACAAGTAATAAATCGATAATGAAAATAATTAATACAACAAATAAAACTAATAAAATTAATGAAACAAAAAGTGTGTTTAGATTTTCAAACCCATACATAATACAATAAAAATGATCTAAAAAAAGTGCGTTGATAGCGCATTTCTAAAGAGAAAAAATGTGTAGTGTTTTAATACACTAGTGCGGTAAAAAGGTATCTGATTCGTTAATTCCTTTAACGTTCAAAAAGTTTAGTTATTGGTTAACACGATTGTGCATTTATAATTGAGATTTTATATTAATTTTTGATTGATTATTATTTGAATGCCAGAAGTGGTGCTTCGACTTGTGGGAATTTAAAGTTGTCTGCAGGGACTTGTGAACTTGTGACTTGTGGCTCGTGGTTGATGAAACTGAAACTGGAAAATCATCTTGTGGTGCACTTGTCACAGGCAGGGACTTTGCTTGTGACTTGTGGCTAATCCTTGAAGAAATCAAATTTACTTGTGGCTAGTGAACTTGTGACTCACGATAGAAATGGGTTCCATATTGATATTACCATAACGCTTTAAAATATTGTACGGTCAGTGCGGTGGACAATGCCAGGTGTGCAATGGAAGGATAATACAGTTTTGTGCAGCGGTGCAACTGCTTGCAAGACAGGACTTTGCTGTATCCAATTATTTTACTTACGTTTTTGACCTTTTTCTAAGGACTCCTCTCGTATATCTGAAGTACAAAACGTTTTGACAAAATTTTAAGACTCTTATAAATTAAATATATTTAAAACAAGGAAACATAAAATTATCAAAAGTTACAATCAAGATTTTATATACGCGTCCACCTGTAGCTAGCGGTTAAATGTCCAACACATGCAAAACACTGCAAACTGCAAAGTGCTAAAACAGGTAAAGAAAACTACTTAAATATTATAGAAAACAATGTGGAGTAAAGTGGCAAATTTACAAAGTGTGAAGTTTACATCACATTGTGGTGCGAAGAAAAGCAATTTTCTCGGATACCACATTTTAAAGACTTAGAGCACTACTTGTGCTTTCTGAACGCTGACTCCTCCGTTCAGAAACACCGGGAAATACCAGTTACACAAGCAAACGGGTTTCAGAAAAAATGACGGAAAAACCAATTCCTACTACCGACAAACAATTTTGAGCTACTCAAAGACAGCAAAATTTGGTCAAACGGATTCATGACGTCATTGAAACAGCTAGTGGGGGGAGGGGCGCTGGGCCACGGACGTAAACTTTAGGGCGAAAAAGCTTGTCCATGGAGTCCCCAATCTACCCCCAAAATATTTTCTGGCTACGCCTATGTACGTCGTATCGTACCTATGTACGACGTATCTGCAGTGACGTCGATTTTGGAAGATTGGATCGAAAGCAGAAAGTAAAAAACCAATGATGAAATACCGCGACGAACGGTACGATGAATAATGAAAATGGGACCAACGAGTCTCCAAAAAACGTAATAAAGAATTGATTGAATTTTGAACCAGGAACTGCTCATGTCGTGTGTGGATGAAAGCTCAACCTCAAAGGCACCACCTCCTTGCTGAAGCTCAACTGCCAAAGTGCAAGTTAATAAAACGCTTTAATAAACGAAACTTAAAAACTGCTATACAAGATTTGGGCCAACTATTGTGCTGGACGTGGGGTGCTCCTTAAAGTCGCAACTACTAACAGTAGAGCAATTCTAGCTAACAGACCGGCTTTTATTTGGAGGAAGAGGCAAAAGTGAGTAGTCTAAGCAAACAAAACATGCCGGAAATTTCAGCTAAGGCTCAGGCAAAAGCTAATTAAATTTCTTACAAAACAAAAACTGAAAAGTAATTGAAGCAAAACAACCAAAGGACTAGTGTCAGTAGTATACATTTAGCATTTACAGCTGGAAACTTTGCCAACCTTGCAGCTTTTTCTCTGATGCAGAGGATCTTCTAGTCGGTTGTGACTTTGCTGTACTGGCGGTCGAAAGCGCAGCCTTTGGTGGAGAACGGCGGAAACTTCGAGGATTTTCTAGAAGAAATTTGACAATTTTACATTGTGCATTGTATGACTAGGCGAATTTTTTGTGAGATTACACAGGGGGCTCTCGGCGACGAGACATTTGGGGGAGTGGCTGCAGTTTTCGAAACTACATACATTAAAATTGCGAATAACTGAGCCAAATTGGGTACAACAAAAGCCACCAACTTTAAGGGAGGAGTTCTTTGGGGAACGATTATTAGGAAGTGTGTTCCTGAACAAGTAGAATAAGCCCAGAGTAAAATATTGAGCTTAACAAAAACACACAATTACCCATACATGTATCGTGCCCTGTAACAAATATGAAAGTATACCTATAAACATTTACACAAACCAAAAACCTTTTGCAAATTTACTGCAAATGCAGTAAAAATAACAAATTTATAACTGTTACTGTATCACAAAAATACATAGTCTTCAACTCTTTAGACACACAAAGCAAATGTCAAAGAGACCTACTCGAACTTTCCCCAGCCGTATAGGAAGCCGTCATGCTGGCATTCATCAGATCAGCCGGAAGGGCGCCGGGCCGGCCGGATCCGCGGGGAGCGGATGGGCGGCGCGGCGGCGGGGGATGGGAACTGCCGGGAGTCCGCGAAGAGGAGGAGGTGGAGGAAGGACTCATCACCATGACGGAGGCTGTCATTCGGTTTCCCAGGGCCCGGGCCGGCACACTGCGAGTCGGCCCGTTGGGACGACTGCGCAGACCGTTATGAAAGGGACTGTTGAGATCGGACCTAGACAAGAACAAGCAGATAAAATCAAAACTATCACAACAAAACAAAATACAACGTACGTATATGAACGTATTAGAGGGATAGGAGCAACCACACACAAAATGATCCTGTTTAGATTTCCCTCCTTCTTCCCCTATACAAAATTTTCTTTTCAGAATCTTTTATTTGTTTGAAAAACTAAGGAACTATGACCAGACCAGCAATAAATTTGACATCTGGCATTAGTCTGTTACCTACTATATATATAGTAAGCACTGTAAAAGATGGCCAGCGTTCTTTGGTCCAAAATGGCAGAGTTTTTAGGCATAGCTTTATTTTGGATTTTTCTAGTTACACTTAATGTGAGGTTTTAGTGGAATATTTAGTTATGTATACCCAGAATAACGTTCAAACAAGTTAAAAAAGTTCAACATGAATTCTTTATTTGACACATATATACAGTATAATTTCATAAAATCCGCCTTCAACATTTCTCAAGGGCAAAACAAAACCATGGACTCCTCCCGAAAAACCTACAAGAAATATCTTATTATCCAATTCTTCTATCATTTGCTCTTTTCATGAAATAATCAACATTTATTTGTTAATACAACCAACACGCATATAGTACGAAAAACGTACTAGAACTGAGTGGTCTTCGATGATGATTGAGATTCGATACTGAAATCGATTTCCTATCGTTGGCTGCGGCCCCCTCATCCTGTTCCGGAGTTCGCAGTCGTGAACTGTTCCCATAGAACTTGGCAGAGGCATCACTCTGCTGCAGATAGATCAGGGTTCGCGGCGTGGAACTGCCGAAAGCATAGACTGGCTTGTTGGCCTGATCACGTGAGGAATTGCGATCCGCTGAATGACTGTACTTGCTTAGGATGGCTTCCCGGCGTTCCTGTAAACAGACAAAAAGCGGCGGCTAATAAGTTTTCCAGTAATTGTTTGTAAGTATATACTTACTATAATGTTCACTGACTAGGGTATAAATAAACAATATACACTACGGCAGCGTGGTGTGTGTACCCCACTTTAAATGCCCACGTCACATGATTACTACAATCTATAACTTTAACTACCATATACTTAGTGACGATACAGTGACACCTGACACTCACGTCAAATATACACTGTGTGTGGTTTAGGACATCTCAGGCTAACAGCCTGTTATGTTTAAAAAGATCACAAGATAGGGTTTCTTTTAGAAGAAAATGGTGTGTTGTGAAAAGTGGTTCGGGGTTGACCTTCGTAGGGGAGACCCGGAAGTAGGGATAATTGAAGCGTACTAAAACAGCTGTCAAAAATACAACAAAGTAGTCTGTTTTGTATGCTGACATTTAATAACTAAAGTTAAAAGATAACAATCTAAATTACCAAAAACTAATCCATTTTAGTCCAAAAATGATAAACCGCGAAACCCAAGCTGCGTACAAGGTTTTCCACTATGCTTCGGTTATAATAGCCTAAGGATAACTATCTACCGTTGTTGTTGTTGTTGTTGCTGTTGCTTCCGGCGACCTTACCAAGTCAATCGACCCGGGCGCCCCATCAGGGTGGAGATGTCAGCATTCCCCTAAGAAAGGCTAGGACCTCAAGGGCCTATCCCAGAAGGTTTGGGTTGAGGGAGATGGGCCCGGAGAACACGGGCCCTGTTAGGCCTGAGGGCAGGAGGAAATGCTGAGGTGTTGCAGGGTGTCTTCTTGGCCAGGATGGAACCTGCATTTTGGGTCCGCTGCTGCCCCGATGCGGTGCAAAAACCAGCCGGGTAGCGGTAAACCCGCCGACCCTGAGTTAAAAAAGGACCGGAGTTCTCTCTTCTTTTGAGATTGAGTTCAGAGGGGCCGGGGAAAAAGGGCGGGATGTGGTTAAGCAGATAACAGAGTCTGGTCTGGCTTGAGACCTGAAATCCACTGGTCGGTAAAGTGCCTGGAAATGAGGCATTTAATCGCACTGAAGTCCACTTCGGTTTCATTTGGCTGAGGCTACTGGCTAAGTTGGCCAGTCGGTCTTGCGGTCTCGTTTGCCTGAATATTCGAGTGGCCGGGTAGCCAGTTGATGGACAGGGTTCTTGGTGTGCCGACAGGATTCCAGCTATGCGGCTCCAGACTGACGCTTCCACACCCGCGGCAGGCGCTGCTGGGTCCTGACCGTGTCCCTTTCAGCAGGGCCTGGCAGAGTCAGAAAAGATCCTGACGTTTCTGTTTTCGCTCAGTGGAAGATTTCAGGCGTCCAGCGCAGTGCGGCGTCCGAGAGCTCTCAGTTCGGGGGGGGAGCTCGACGGAATTATCTACCGTGCCCGTCGTGATTGCGCATCAGTCTGCTGGATTATTCGTAGGCCAAAAAATTTATGGTGGGGGGGGCTTCATAGTTTTTGTGTGAAGCTGCTGGGGAAAATAGCTAAAAATGACTAATTTTTGTGGTTTTTAGGCTTAAAATACAGTAAAAATTTCATTAAAATATTTAAGTAAGCCTGATAAGTTCGCGAAAATTTCAGTGGTAAAAAACGGTAAAATTTGGGCGTAATTTTGAAGACATATACAGGACGAGTGTCCGAATCTAAGAGATGGTTCCTCTAATGGATGGACGTCTCCGCCGAATGGGGCCCCCAGCTAACCCCGTCTTAGCAAGTGTATAACAGATGCAGCTTTTCTTTACCTTTTATTTTATAATGAGCTAACAGTGAGCTCTCCAGGGTATTTTTACCGGGGGGGGGGGGGGGAAGTAAAAAAACTTAAATATTGATCTCCCTCCCGAAAATGCTCCCCCCCCCGAAATCGCCCATCTCGGGGACGCGTTTTCCCGAAAATTTTTGGGGGCTCAAAGTTTTGCCAAAATAGGCAATTTTCAAAAATTTTCCGGCTTCGCAGAAGATTTTTTGTTAGATTTGCTATTTTTAACTGAAACTCTGGCATTTTTGAGAACTTTTTGCGTTTCTACGTGTAAAATACGCCAAAATACCAAATTTGAGCAACATTTTTTGCAAAACAACCTCCCCCACCCGAAAATTTCCCCACCCGCCCCGGGGGGCGGGGGCGGGAAGCCCCCCACCCCAACGGAAAAAACCCTAAAAAAATAGTGCTGCTCTATAGTGATATTATCTACTAACTTTTGCCATTTCCGCCATTTGTTTTCGCCGCTCCTCTACGGCATGCTGGCGCTGCTGCTCTCGCTGCTTCTGCTCCTCCAGGCGCCGCTTTCGATCAGCCTCCTGTCTGACCAGACGCTCCGACTCTCGCCTCTCTGCTTCCTTCAGGTCAGCAATACGACTGTAAAAAAGCAACATGGCAAAAAATAAAATAGAAATTACACTAAGGTAAATCCCTCTTGTCCAAAACCTAGCGGGACATACTTTCATGGTGGTAGGTGTGGATAAAAACAAACCACAGCTTGTCTCACTCCACTCTACGGTATTAAAATATA